>JAODUE010012677.1:0-26817 GCA_027564755.1 Amblyopsis hoosieri | reverse complement strand
ATAGATCTAACCGCCACGCCTACGTCGCATCTGGAAATATCACCAGTTAACATGAACACCACTTAAACCGTAACACCGGTACATTACGATGGTACACTGTACGGTACCGGTAGTGTAGTAATAAAAATGTATGTACAGTTACCTGTGTTATGTTCTTCAGGTTGATATGAATAATTATGCTAGCGAACCGATAGCGTAGCCTATGTCTAGGACATGGAAAACACTACTGGGTTTGGTGAAAGTGTATAGTTATTTTAGTTATGATTTTCACATCCTGAGTCATTTCAAAGGACGGATCCTAAGCTATAGTCGATTAAAGGCTGTTATAGCCAATAGTCAATCACCAACATTTGGAAATGTAGGCTATATAAAGAGGATCAGAGAAGTGAATTCGTGTGAGTGAAACATACCTACATACCTACAACATACATAGCGTTTAGACGTAAAGGCAATTGACCCAAACACTTTACACTACTAGACTAACCAAATTATCAAAAGACAACAAAATATTGGAGACTGAAATTAATCAGTCTTGTTGAAAATGTTCTATATTAATCCCTACTGATCTCACTGCTGTGAACGTTTGGACTGTATCATCTACTGTAGAGAAAGGAAACAAGTTGTCATAAAGCAATTCAAAACAAAATGTTACGCGATTGGAAACCAGTAGGCACATAACACCGGTATCGATCATCATCATCATCATTATTATAAATTAGTACAGCTGCTGCTTGTGAGTCATTAACTTACCCTACTTTTTCTGAAGTATTAAAGATATTATCACGAAAGATATGTATCATATTAAGCGTTACAATCCATGTTTTATGTAACTGCACGTGTAGCCTCTGATGCTGCAGCTTTGTATTTATCCACCAGCCATGTGAAAACGTATTTTTAGTTTTGCAGTCTGACAGAGTGCCTGGAGAAGCAGTATCACGCATGCTTGGTCAGATTGACTGGTGATTTAGTCAGTTGAGAACACAAATACTGCATGTCTTTACTATAGACGTTCATTGTCTTTCCCAGCAGGGATTTGAAATGCAAACACCGGTTGAGTCTGTTCTTCACAGTGGTTATTTCCACCCGACCCTCAGATGCTGGCAGAACTCTGCATCAGTTTTAAGACCTGACAACCTCATCTACCCAATATTCATCACGTATGTTTCTCCTTCTCTCTGTTAAATTGATCATGACATTGGCCAGATCTGTTAATAAGTAAGATGCATTAAATGGAGACAACTGTTGAAAATAACTAACTGTGCTGTGTGTAGTTTGGTGGTTGTAACATGCATATTACTGGGGCAGTTTCCCAGACAGGTCTTATAGTTTCCTTAAAGGTTTGTTTAAAACTAGGCTTAAAACCTGTCTAGGAAACAACCACATAGGCCTATCTCTAATAAGTAATGCTATGTTAGTCTACTACACCTATTTATATAAATACTACCCTATACCTTATATAGAATTGTACTATATAATGTATTATAACTCCTAGTAAGTTCTCAACTAGAGGGTCTCATATCAGATCACTATCTTATGCTTAATAGAACACCTTGTGTTTCACTTTTCTTTCCAGAGACAATGCAGATGCAGTGGAGCCTATAGCCAGTCTACCAGGACAGGCAAGGTAAGCATGGTAACTAGTAGGCTTAGAAGATATGAGCATTGCATTGCATTTAAACAACAAAGGCCAATCCAAAAGCTTGCAACATCACAATACACAGGGTAGTAACTTAGCCAGTAAATGTACAAAATGAACCCCTGTGGGATAAGGTGTTGGCTCCAGATAAAAGCAGCAGAGCAGGGTGTATCCAGAGCTAGCTACTGGACTAAGATAAGCAGAACATCCGTTAGACAAGGCAGACAAAAAGGATTCAGAACTGAAACCACCAAGTTATTGCATAAGATGTAAAAATTTACCTTGAATAAATTGTGGTTCAATTTTATATTTCAATCCTTTATCAAAGCAAGCAAAAAAACTGTTACCCTTCGATGCTTAATTTTTAAATGTTAAATGAATATATAATAATAATAATAATAATAATAATAATATTTATTATTACTGTATTATATTTATTTAAAAAATGTCATCAGGTATGGAGTGAACAAACTTGAGGAGATGCTGTGCCCTCTGGTGGACAACGGCTTAAAATGTGTGCTAATTTTTGGTGTACCTGCAAAAGTAGAAAAGGTAGGCCGGCCTGACACTTTGCATTGTTTTTTCAGTTATTATGTGCTACAGCTGCTATTGCTCTACCCACTTTGCATGTATGCATAATCCAATTTTTTTTATTATTATAATTTTGTTTTTAGTATATGGACAAATAGGTCAATGCATATTTATTGTATTTCCATTTCACCAGTACATTTTCAGTTGAGTCAGAAACATGTGTATTCAGATGCAAAAGACCCAAGCATAGCTTTAACATGTGTTTTACCTTGCAGGATGACAGAGGGTCAGGAGCAGACACAGATGGTACTCCAGCAGTGTTGGCTGTGAAGAAGATCGCATCTCTCTTTCCTAGCCTGTTGGTGGCATGTGACGTCTGCCTGTGCCCATACACATCGCACGGTCACTGTGGTCAGTGTGTTCAATGGTGGACAATCATTGTGGTCACTTCTCTGTTCATTGTCATAAACCTGCTCTCTAATGGTTCACAAAGGTATTCTACGTGAGGATGGAACCCTGGACAATGATGCTAGCTGCCTTCGCCTAGCAGAGGTCGCGCTGGCATATGCTCGAGCTGGTAAGCCTTCTAGTACCTTGGTTCTTCTCACAGTGGGGACATCTCCGCCATCAGGGGTAGTGGGGTGATTTAGAAAAGATTACATTCAATATATGCATTCCTGTTTGTCAGAGCATGACTGTGCTTGTTTGCTGGCTTGAAGAACATGTTTATGTATTTGTTATGTTGCCTGTGTAGCTTAATGTAATGTAGCTTCAGTTAAACTTCGCTGCAAGAATCAACCTGGAAAGCCTAGAAATCATTTGGAATGTGTCCGAGTAGCAAATTAACTTACCAGTCATCGTCGTATTGATAGCTATACGGGCGTGGTTTAGGTGGTGCGGCGTGATTTAGGTTTGCCGACAGCAAAGTATTTTTTAAAAGTGCCTGCTCTTTACAAACAGTTTCAATGCATGGCTTCACAGATGGAGTTGTGACTAACAATCCATCTGGCATATCAGGTTAATTATTATGGCTGTGGGTCAAACGATGAACGGCTGCTCTATGAAATACCACTGTATGTACTTTATAGTGTCACTTTGGAATGTCCACAGCCTTGACCGACTCCAACGAACGGTGACTGTTGGATCAGTGTGCGCCATCAGTCAGTGTTAGTTGGCATTAGTTGGTTGGAGTTTTTAGAGTTTGACATGCCCAGTCGTGTTGGGGCAAAGTTGTGGAACGTCTGCACAGTTTTGCAACAAACATATGAGTGTGTTCTCCTTAGTGATGGGCACGATTACTCGAATATTCATGTATTCAAAATTACGTTAGCATTCAAATATTTATTTCGAATACTTATCACTGTAGTTAAAATAAAAAACACAAAACTTTTTTGAAATTCATTTTAATTTTAAATTTTACTCAATTTTAATTGAGTTTTGACGTTTGAAGTTGTTCAATCAATAATAAACAAAAAATGTAGGCTGTTCTCTTCTGAGTTCCACTGCAGTCTATCTTTTGGCACTGTAACTGTGAAAATGGCAAGCAAAGCAAAGTGTGGAGGTATTTCAATCAGGTTGACAACCAAATTAGCGGTCAATGTAAAATATGCAATGTGAAACTAATTACATAATGGAACGACAGCATTAAGCATTTAATAAAAAAAATTATAGAGTATTCGAATATTCTGGAAAAAAAGGGATATTATTTGAATAATGGAATCATTTCAAATGCCCATCCCTAGTTCTTCTGACAACTTACAGTGTACAATGTTGGCGCACACGATGTTCATTGAAGGTGTCTAGGAGGCTATATAACATTATTCACTTCACTTCACCATAGTTTCGGGACGTAGGAACGCGAATAAAGCAAAGGCGTGGTAAGAGACAACCCAACTCGCCATAAGCGGCAAGCTGTTTTCCAACCGCGACAGTAGCCTACCATATTGTCTGGACTTGTTTGCAATCGAGAGGTTATTCCCCGTTTTTCATGTGGCATTATCCAAGGTCTGAGTGGTCCTGTCAGTTACAGCCAGGGCAATTTGGACAGGCAGTTGGTTTGCTAAACATTCTAAGACTTTATAATGTTTGTCAGTTGGGCACAGTGTGGGCAGTGTGTGGGCAGTGTGGCACAATCTCCAGTCTACAACCCTAGACTTCTAGGGTTGTCTATGCCTTGTACTCATATTCTACTGCCTCTCTCAAGGCTGTCACATCATCGCTCCGTCTGACATGATGGATGGAAGAATAGGGGCTATCAAACGAGCACTGATGTCCCATGGCATGGGTAACAAGGTAACGCACTGAGAAGCTCTGTAGTGTCATGGAATTAATTCACTTGAATGCACTATGCATTCGCTGCCTATAACTTCTTCTGTTCTCTTAGGTTTCGGTGCTGAGCTACAGTGCTAAATTTGCCTCCTGTTTCTATGGTCCGTTCAGGTTAGCATGTGTCACAGTTGTTTCATCATTACACAGTCGTAGTATAGAGAGCCTGTGTAGTATGTGAGGAATGGACTGAACCTGCCTGCTGTATTTGTATGTAGAGATGCTGCACAGTCCAAGCCTGCGTTTGGAGATAGGCGATGCTATCAGCTTCCCCCTGGCGCTAGAGGGCTGGCCCTGCGAGCTGTGGTGAGTGAGTGAGTGAGTGTGTGTGTGTGTGTGTGTGTGTGTGTGTGTGTGTGTGTGTAAGATCTGCCTATTGTATTAATCTAATGTATGTTAATAATTATTATATATATATATATATATATTGCATGTCATTGTTGTTCATCTTTGAAACTCTATTGTCATATACATACATGTTAATAATTCCTAATGTGTATATATGTATATGTATGCGTACATGTTTTGTATTCTCATGTGAAACAGAAGTGTTTTTGTTTCCCAGGCGCGTGATGTGAACGAGGGAGCTGACATGGTCATGGTGAAGCCAGGACTGCCGTATCTGGACATTGTGAGAGAGGTCAAAGACAAGGTCAGTTAGTCTGTGAGAAATGACTACCCACAACAACACGGCCACATCAAGGCAGTGTGTTTCGTTGACCTGCACAAGGCTTTTGTGATTGCATGTGATTGTTGTTCATCTTTGAAACTCTACTGTCAATAAGATGCTGTTTTGGACATGTCTTGTCTCAATGAGATAATCTGATAAAACAATATTTGATAAGCGATGCATAAATTAATTTTCTTGACCACATAAATTAAATCGTAACACGTTTTCAAAATCAGAAAGGAAAGCTCTAAATCTGATCTAATCTCATCCAGTACATGTTCGCCCTACTCTTTCTGCAGCACCCTAATCATCCCCTGGCAGTATACAACGTGTCCGGGGAGTTTGCCATGTTGTGGCATGGAGCGCAGGCTGGAGCCTTTGACCTGCGGACTGCTGTCATGGAAACCATGACCTCCTTCCGCAGAGCAGGTGAGATGACGGGCTCAAGGTACTGCCCATCCACATAGATGGGTGATGCAGTATATGCATTTGTAATGGTGCATTTATAATAATAATAATAATAATAATAATAATAATAATCTTATGGCTTCATTAAGCCACATGTGTAATGTTCAAATCCTCTTATTTTAGGACACCAGCTCGGAATGATATCTAAACATGATTCAAAACACACACATGTCTGCTAGCCTGTGGCCGTTTTTTGGCTTCCGTCAATGGTCTGATTCAGTCAAATATTTAGACCAATACTCGTATGCCTAATCTTACATGGATTCAACGTTATAAAACTTTGCATTTTAACAATTGCCATATCATGCTGTCAAAATAGCAATTGCACTCTGACAATTTGACACATCAATTGATCCAGTAGGATCTTCCATAGTCAATGAGAGTCCACGTTGAAAGATGAGATCGCCCCACTTTTCATTCCGCGTACAGCCGAGCCAATTGCAAATGATTGTGCTGATGACTAATGGGTTGTGTAGCCAATAAAATACCAAACATTAAGTGAATGAAACAAATATTCATATCTCAAAATTGAAAATTTGTGTCCAGCCTTAATTTTCACATGCCCGTTGTATGGCCGGGTTGTAGCCATGTCTGCAGTTGTTCCTGTCCCTAAAACCAGAGACTGCTAACGCAAATAATACATATTATGAAAAACATTACATTTATTCCTCATCATATGATCTGTGAAAGTTTGTTTGGAAATCTCTTGGATATTTACCTCCCCCTGCTGGTGGGTGAAAGAATGCTAAATTGAGGGTTACATGTTTGTTGTTGATTCTGAACATGTTTCATTGCTAGCAACTCTAGCTACAAATTTTACTGTTTATATATACATTTTATATAATTCAGCATGTATGCTAATTGTCAGGAAGGAGTAAAGTGGAAAAACCAAAATATTCCATGATGCTATATATGTACATACAGTATTTGGTTGTAAAATGTGAATAAGAAACATGTTTTCCTCAGAAAATTACTTTCAATATGACATGCCTAAGGCCTTTTAACCCCTCAACAATCTTATATCTGAGCCATTCTATAGGCAGCCATGAGAGTCAAAAAGGGTGTGAAGGCCTCCTCCTCAAATGTAATAAGTCCATCATTCTTTTGTGCAGGTGCTGACATCATAATTACCTACTATACACCACAGCTGCTTAGCTGGCTGAAGGAGTAGAGGACAATATGGAGGATGGAGGGAAAAAGGTTGCTTGGCAGTTGGACCCTGGAAATGCCTGTTCTTGACCTTGATTGACTCACACCAATAAGAGCTTCTTGAACACACTATTGCCTAAATATATTTTCTTTAGTATTTTCCTACATTTTATTTTGTATTATGTTGTAAGTTGTAATCACAATTCAAAACTTCATAGAGTGCTTTCATTAACTTATTTTAGCAGAACATTAAGAATGTAAAGATGATTTCTTTGTTTAAAAAAAAAAAAAATCGTGAAATCATGAAAACCTTGCATAGAGTTGTTTGTTTGGAACCAAAAATTATAATCTATCCATGTTATAGTTTATACAATATACAGTATATATCTATATATGTATGTATAGGTGTTAAGCAAATATCAAGCTCTTGAAATCAGTGATTGTCACACTTGCTACTGTAAAATTAACTTTTACTGGCCTAAATAAAGACATGTATTTTAATTCTAATTTGTTACTTATTTCTAATTCCATTGTGTGATTGACATAACATTATATGCCAAATGAATTGTTTAAACTCAAGTGCATGCATTGGTGGCATAAGGCAGTGTTTCCCAAACCATGATCCTGGGGACCCATTGTCCTGCATGTTTTAGATGTCTCCCTGCTCCAGCACACCTAATTCAAATAAATGGGTGTTCAGGGTTGGGAAATGCTGGCATAATGTATTTGACATAATTTCAAACATATTCCCTTAACTTTATGATAAATGTTTTTCAATGCAAATATGGCACTCCCGTAACCTGTCCTTTTGGATATTGGAGTGAGACTAGCTTATGATACTTGGGCGACATCAATATGTCGTATAATTTCAGTTATATTACTATTAGGTTGGGTATTAATGTCTTAAAGAGAGAGTATAACGACGAAATTAATTCATGTCAATACATTTACGCATGGGAGACGCAGTTGCTTTACGCAGAAGGCAGGGGGCGCCTCGTGGTCATTTTTGAATTACTAATAACGCTACTATATATGACGTGGGTGCTGTTCAGAAGGTTGCTGTGATTTAGGTTCCAATCATCTGGATGGACGTTATCACTCACAGAGGGAGACTTCAGCGGCACACGGACTGGAAAGCGCCGTGGAACTTTAGCCTCGAGAAATTTCTTTGACTTTTTCACAGTTAACAATTCAAACCATGGGATGTAGAACCGAACTTACATACTGTTTATTTTTTACGCTGTTTTGCCGTTTTTTATCGATGTCTCTAGCACATAGGCCTGCCGGGAAAAACATAACTGTAGCAGTGATGCTTCCGGACAATTATAACAAGTATCCATGGGCTTTCCCAAGAGTTTTCCCTGCCATTCTTATGGCGTACGAAGATCTGCATCAGAAGTACGGACTTCTGCTTGGCCATTCAATGAACATTTTAAATTTTAGTACAGAGGACCCCGCTGTTGGTTCATGCGCTGAAACCAAAGCACAGGTTGCTGCGGTTGATGCCAAACTTTATGTAAGCCCAGATGTTTTCATCGGCCCGGGATGTGTGTACGCGCTCGCAGCAGTGGCGAGATTTGCATCCCATTGGAAAATGCCATTAATAACAGCTGGTGGACCCGCGTATGGGTTCGACACGCGTGACGAGTTCAGAACGATCGTTCGTACCGGACCCACGACCACCAAGCTGGGAGACTTTGTGAGCGTGCTTCACTCACACTTTAACTGGACCTCCCGGGCGGTGTTGATCTTCCACGACGTGAAACAAGACGACCGTCCCCACTACTTTTTGTCAGAAGGAATTTATCTCAGATTGAAGACAGAGATGAATGTCACTATCACAGCACAGCCTTACGAGGCCAAGTATAAAGAATATAAAGATGTCATTAATTGCATGAAAGAACATGGAAGAAGTAAGTTAATTCACACCATTCACCTATAGTTGCGTGTCCAACTTGACGGGCTAATGGAGAATTTTGCTTTAAACATAAAACTTTGGGCGGTTAGTCTTATACAAAGCCAAATGTAGCCCATGTTTTAGATAAAGAGTGACGCATACTGGAATTTAAACAGGGAGCCTATTTCTGGTATAGCCTGGGCCTAACAACAACCTAGGAATGTTTATGCAATGGCGGCGTGCCTGTGTGTTGGTTGGAAGGCCACCTGTGTTTTTAGTGTGGTGTGGGGGTCAGAGGTGCAGGGACACGTTTGTGGACACATTTAAATTGATAGCTTTGAGGTCTAACTCTACATGTTCCTCCTCAAAAACGTCATCAGGCATATTAATTCCATCCGTAGATCAGATTTTTCTTTATTGAATGTAGGGTTTAGTTCTTAGAGACCTGATTGACTGGCGGTGGGTGGTAGGGCATATACAGTGCTGTGCAGTGTATGCGCGCAGCTCGTGTCTGAAAATGAGAAAGTGCGCATGTGAAATAGATGACATTATCTTTGAGGCAAAATATATGTCGTTATCAATACAGACGTTTAATGTGTTCCATTGTGTTTCAACATACGTCTATATGCATTAAAGGGTAGCATATTTGCAAGACTGTTCAGGGTTTAATTGTCCCATACCATAATCTAAAAATGTATCTGAAATGTAATAAATAATGTAGATAACAACATATTGGCAATTACACAGTGACAATATAAGACAATAAGACATGATCAAGTGAAATAACACTTTTCAAAATTACAATTTTGGTTATAGGGGGAATCCAGTTTATCAGAAAATATGTTTAGCCTATTTATATATATAAATAGGCTAAACTTATTGCGCAAATCGTAGATCCATCTTGATTTCTCCAAACACTGGTGATATTAATGCTTTAGGCCTATACAATATGAAGCCATGAGAAGTCAGATAAGGCCCGCTAATGTAACATTTAATGTTGAATATTGATATAATCTTATATAAGTTTGTTTACTGTATTCAATGTAAGATTTATTGAAATACCTACATTAAGTAATAATAAATAATATACACTAGTAAACCCTTTAGTAAGTAATTATTATATCAGGGAAACAAACTTTGTATAAGCTGCCAAAGCACTTCATCTAGCCCCCCAAGCTGTGTGGTTGATCCACCTCAGGGAGTTGTGGGTCATGGGTGCTAATGGATTTGTCAGGGCTTGTTCTGGCTCTGTGTTCTGGCCACATTCCATTTACTTTTATCCTATAGCAGATAACCTCCAGGCTGTCAATCATCTGTTCTATTGAATATTGTTTGTCTTCAGGTTTAGATCGCAGTCACCTTTTACAAAGGTACATTTTAAATAACTCTTCCACTAGCCTATATACATTATCAGGCCAAAAACGTAGATGGTTTTAGATTCCATTCCAAATTCCCAATAAAAATGGGAGAGCCAGAACAACAAGTAGCTGATATGTTCGATATTATGTCCAGCTCACGTTACCCAGTGGACATCTGGCCCCATGGCTTCCTAGTCCATTAATAGAACAAAGAAAGGAAAATGTCAAGTCGTGGAATGGGAGAATAGCTACATTTGAATCTGTGTAATGTGAGTGCTGAAGTGGGTCCACATTAGTGAATGTCCTGATAGCAGTGGTGTTGTGCACATTGAAACAAGATTGCAAGATTAATGTCTTATTTAGATATCAGTATCTTTTAAACTATATACATTCATCCTGTTACAGTGAGATGAAAACAAGAATAGCTTGTTTTCCATTTTGGAGTCCTACTGTATTGACTTACTAAACAACTTGATGTTTTGTTTGTGCTAAGTTAAGCAAATATGACCGCAACAAGATACAGAGAGATTATTATTATTATTTATGTTGGATATGGTCCAGCAGACAGCAGGACATCTTGGCAGTGGCTCGTGGTGAGCTGCAGTATATTGGAGGAGATGAGCGTCTGAGTCTTAATGGTTTAGGTGCTGGCGTTCGCCTAATACACGAAGGAAATAGCTGCTCTCCGACTGCCTTCAATCAGAGAACAGTTCCACTGACATACAGTATGGAAATACTTCTCAGGCCATACAGAGGTGGCTGAGTGCCCTATAGTTTATTTAGATTGCCAACCCCATAACACATAGTCAATGTATATGTTGACATTGTACTAGATTGAAGGTGTCCACTGTAAAAAGTATTAACCGTTAATCTTTAACAGACAAACATTTCACGTCAACCTGGACTTGAGTATTTGGTTAATGCCAGATATAATCATTAAATGAACATGGGATTGGATAGCAAATTGTCTTTTTTTGGAGGGAAGTTTATGGGCTTATTATTTTCTCCTAGTTGTGTACATTTGTGGGCCCTTGGATACTTTTCTGAGCATCATGAAGCTGTTCCAGAATGAGATTCCGGACCCTGAGAACTATGCCATCTTCTATCTGGATGTGTTTGGTGACAGCCTGACAGAACGCAGGCCTTGGAAGAACAGTGACCCGGACTGGGAAGGCACCATCAAACTTTTCAAGGTATTATTATTCAAGGATAATTTTGCACTAGCCAAAACACACACGGGCAGAGATATTAAGTTTTGTTGTAAATATTCAGGCTATGTTTATTATTATTCAATACCTTGGTGCATATTGTTTGTGTTGTTTGAGAGATACAAAACTAAAATATTATTATTATTATTATTATTTACAATACACAAAATAGATATATAGGTTAAATAGCTTTAACTTTATTGATTGTGAACAAAATCTGTCTGGAGGTATGAATGCTCTTGGCTGTTTATATTGTATAGACTGTTTGTTCACATTAGAACCTAAGACAAACTAATTGAACAAAATGAAGCAAGGTTAACACACTATTTACCAAACTCTCTTTATTGTATCTAAACAGTACCCTAAAAAAACAATTTTTTAAAAATGTACTCTGCTGTGCAGACAACGATTAGTGCAACCAGAGAAATATCAAAGAACAAGTGACTGATGCTTTTTAAGGGTAATCAATCATGCAGGGATTCTCACAAGCATGCTATTTATGTAAGAAGCTTCAACATCTTTACCTACTGCATGGTCAAAGTATAATCCTCCCAAAGGGATTCTTCCTAATATTTCATCCTCTTTCCACCATATAAGCAGTTTAATTGTTGCATGACAATAAAGAATGAGAGGATGTATTTTCACAGGAAGCCACTTAGGCCTTCAAATTAGCGCGTTGAGTAACGAGATGAGAGCACAGCTGTTCCTCAAACGTATCTTCCTAAATGTCATTTGCTTCACTGCAGTCAGCTGCTTGTTCAGCCTTTAGTCAATGAATGAATGGCTTTCTAAATGCATTAAAGATTGAATTTATTATGGTTATATCTGACTATAAATGGACTTATCATTTGTTCATAAAAGTTATCTTGAAGCACTCTACAATGTTAATTTGTTGTACAATGCACTTAAGCTACGTGAAGCCACTTACAGTTGACAAAGCAGTCATACTTTTAATGTAAGTGTTTTATTAAGTTAAATAATGTAGAAATATAAATGGTAGGAGGACATATTTAGCAGTTATACGATCATGCATTATGTTTTTTACCATTTCAATAAAGGCACGTAAAACGGCATGTAAAAACATGTTTGACATATACTTTACAGTAGTTGGCAGATACTGTCACTCATATAATACACAACCTGTTATTTAGAGAATTTATTTCAATGCCATTACATTAAAAACCATAGTGTTTATTTGAAAGAACTGATTTGGCCAAACATTTAGCTTATTATGAAATAAGTACATTTTCCTGCAAGCTATTACATGTTTGATTATGGCATTATGCTTCCTTTAATGTAATCAGTGTTTGCATGGAATGTGTTTGTGGTTCCCTGTCATTATTAAGAGTTGTTAATGGAGGTAAATGTTTTCTTATCTACCCTTCCCATTTCAGTTTTCATGAAAAATGTATTTAATGAATGATTCAAGTAGTATATGCTTGTGCTTAAGTTAAATGTTTATACAGTATTTTAGTGATTTTCTGTATTGCTCGTTTATTGACATTTTGATTTCAGAATGCAAATACTGTAATTGCAATTCATTCATAAAATACTATGCACTCATTTTTAATCTAAAACCTGACCATGCATACTTGCAAACATGTTATTAAGCAACATTCACATGCCACGTATGTGTTCAGTGCATGCAACCTGTCACTATACAGTACTTTTAAGAATATATTGAAGTCAGTCTCAGCCACGCTCCAGAACCAGTCCCTAAGCAAGAGGGCAGTGTATGTAAAGTATGTATGTTAGCTCACTGTGTCCTGCATGTATGTCTATGTCTCCTTTAGTCAGTGTTTGTCATATCGTACCGGTCTCCTGATAATCCAGAGTACAAAGACTTCCAGAGGAAACTCCATATAAGGGCCAAGAAGGATTTCGGCGTGACTTTGGAGCCCTCGTTGGTGAGTTGGTCCAAGACACGCCACATTGTCTTTACCATCAGAACCACAACCGCCATGTGTGGGAAACATTATTATTTACTGGCCTTTACACTGGCACACCTTTATTTGATTGCATCTCATCCATTAGGCATGTGGTTACATGTTAAAATCTTCTGTATTTGGTGTGTGTGTGTATTTATGTATTCAACGTTAGGCATCCGTTCCTTCTGCACTAACGTAAATGGCTGTTCATCCATTAGTCCATAAATTATTGTTATTATTATTATTATTATTATTATTAATATAACATGGTTGTATGTGACATGTTTAGCTGTAGTCTTTTATTTTATCTTCTGTTCAGATGGACTATATTGCTGGCAGCTTTTATGATGGCTTTGTGCTATACGCTAAAGCCCTAGATGAGACTCTGGCGGAGGGTGGCACCCAGAGCGATGGCATCAACATAACTACAAGAATGCAGAACCGGAGAATCTGGGGTGAGCAGAGCGAGTTGCCTTCTTACTATCTTGTGAAGCTTGCCAGACCTCTATTTAGGCTCTCTTCCCATGAGGCTGTACCTGAGACTGAAAACAGGTATAAGGACTGGTTGCAATATTTAAGTTGTATAACTGTCCAGTGTCCGCCATTAGATGTTTTCTGCAGGGTTCCTTGGTTTGGAGGCTGATATTTAACTTAATTAAAGGACTAAAAAACATTGTATTTCTCAATGGAAATGTTTCGTTTTTGTTTAGTTGCCAATGCACTGTGAATTGTGTATTTGTGTATATGCGTGTTATATCTAGAACAAGCTAGTGTATAGCATTATTGCATCATATTTGACTGTAAAACGCTACAGATTCCACATGGTTGTCATTACTGTAGTGACACATCATCTGAATGCTCCCTGTGTTTGTAGGAGTCACAGGCCTTGTTACCACAGACCATAAAAATGCCAGAGATATAGATGTAGATCTGTGGGCAATGACTAACCAAGAAACAGGAGAGTATGAGGTAGGTCTCTTTTATATAATCATTAAAATTATATTTTGTTTGTTGTAATAGGTCGCTTGTAATGTGTCATCATCTATGTCCTGATATTCAACTGTGGAGCTTATTATAAATCACCAATTAGAATAAGCGTAATGCTGAACTCTGAAATTTTATCACAGCAAAACGGTAATTCCTGAGCTTTTTTGCATCCACATGATTACAATAATTATGGGAACTTTTACAAGGGTGTCAGAATAAGATAGTTTTTCACATTGCTGTGGGCTGAGGACGTCTTGTGGGACCATCCTGATCTAGCGACCTCTAGTTTGACTTCACCGCCAGAATCAGTCTGGACAGCTTGAAAAAGTTGCACTTCAGCTCTGACCAATCAGCGCCATATACTGGCAGCTGCGGGTGTAGTTTACTGTAAGTGCGACGTCAACCGACGGCGATAGACAACTACCGTCAGTTCATCCAATCACCTGCCAAGTATTTCTTAACTGTTTCAAATGGACGGCATCCCAGATAGTTCTGTGTAACAAACCATCTGGTGCGTAAGGCCAGTGAGGAGGTATGTTTCTCTCTACTCACATATCAGTCCCACAGATGTTTGCATCTATTGGAGCATGACGGTTAAACTTAGTGTGGTTCTGTGCGGCTTCAAACACTGCAAGATGATTGGCGAAAGAGGTCATTGTTATTTACAGACTGTACAAATACATTGTATATTAGTATAATATATGTACTACGCAGATTTTCTACTGTAATGTGTGCTACATTGCAAGCCAGACATACAGTATTTCAATTCAAGAGCTTCATTAGAATGAATCATTCAAAGAATACAATTAAAATATATGATGTCAACATATCCATCTCATTACTAGATATATAGTTTTCAGTTAGGATTGATTTTCTCAAAATATAATAATAATAATGTGCAACAATGCTTTTTAAGCATCAGGCTAATGCATTCAATGTGCCCCATGGAGTAATTACTATAAGAATGTATTCAAACATCCTTTCGGTGTAGTGAGTTATGTTTAGAAGCCCAGTGCATTTCATGTGTGTGTGCTTGTGATTGTAACAGGATGCAAATGTAAAATCTTAGAGGATACCATGGTTAATACAGTTTGGTAGCTATTCAAGAATCAAATGTTTTCTAACAATAAGATAAAGCCTGACAGTTCCCTCCCATTCAGATTAAAATATAGTGTGTTATTTTATGCTATGAAAACACTCCTGTGAACTACAGCTGTTCCTCCAAGGGCATCAGAAGTGGGTTAGCTACATTTGACTTCAGTTAGAATTTCATAGTGGTCCTCAGAGACGGTCATCATGAGCTCCTGGTCTCATTTCTCCTTAGCTTTTAATTTGACAATTCAGTTTGGTTGATTCAGTTAGCTGATTGACCAGAGCATGGAGTGACCTGGTTGAAAACCTGATTCCAGATCCAGAAATTACAGGATTCACTGAGTTTCAGAATTATAGTTTTAGACATGTGTTTCCATACAGTATAGTAGTTTATTTACTATTGTATGTTGTAGGCTACATAAGTATTTTGGGTAACGTAAATGACGATTGTAAGCTCATGCCTTTTTGTCAAATTCAGAGAATGTCTACTCACTGTAGATATTTAGGTTAGCTGCTTGTTATGTGTGCTGAAAAAAAAAAAAAAAGATGTTTCTAAGCAGCCCTGGCTCTATACATAGGAACACTAACAAACTGATGCACACCACACAACAATATCCTAGGCTTGGCAATGTGTTTCCAATGTGTGGGGCGGAGCTTCTGAGGGAGCACACTATGGTATTGAAGGGAAAGGTGTTTTTGTTTTGATCAAGTTCAAATATCAACAAACTTTCTCCAATCCAGAACTGCTCACTCTACCTTTAATACAATGTCCATAGGTTGTGGCATTCTATAACGGGACCAACAAAGAGATTGTATGGTCTCAAACAGATAAAATCCACTGGCCCAGTGGAGCACCCCCTCTAGACAACCCCCCATGTGTCTTCTCTACCGATGACCCCTCCTGCAATGACGGTAGGGATTACCCTTGTGTTTGACACCTGGCTTGTTGTTTCATTATAATTATTGTGTATTTATGGTCAGGAAACCAGGTCAAACTAAAACTTAATATATTTTAAAATTAATAATACTAATGTGCACAATATGTGAGTTTCTTGTAATTATAAAACAAAATATAATTTACCTTAAGTGTCACTGCTGCAGTATATGTACAGTAATGTAATATGAACAGTAACAATAACACATGACAGCATGATGATTTTATGGAGTGCTTGTCTTTACAATAATTAGTGAATATGCTAATTTGGGAATATGCTAATTAGTGAATATGATATACATGTTAAATATGTCCCATAATCTGATAGGGTATCCAAACATGAATTAAATAAGAATCCCACCAAGACTGATTTTATTTACATGTGTTTATGTTGTTATGTAGATTAACTATATGGTATAACCAATGTTAATAATGGCGAGCAAAATACGCATGCAAAATATTTAACCCTCCTGTTGTAAAATGTGATCAATTTTCTCTCTTTTGAAAATGTTAATTTATTTAATCTGATTGTCATAAATTCCATGACTTTGTTCACACAGGGCATCTGAACACCCAAAATGCATCTGGGTGTTTTATTTATCTTATGTACACCTGTGGTGTTTCAGGAATTTTTTTTTTTAATTAATGGGTGAGGCTACAATGAGTAAATAAAATGTCAATTCATCAGATGCATTCATAAGACTCACTTCCTCTCAAAGACTCCCATAGGTATTGTAATATTCACCTTGATTGATCTAACACATTATGTGATAATATTATAGATTTGAAATCAGCTTCAATGGGACAGTCATTTTGAACCAGGAACACATAATTCTAACATGAATCAAACACAAGGGCTTATTTAGGATCATTGACTTCTTTATGTTGTGAGTTTGCCCTCAGTGGACCAGGCATGTGATTGTGGAATCCTATTTCTCGTTTGTCAGGGCAGCTGCCAGTGCTGGGCATTGTAGCTGTTGGCTGTGGCTTAGCTCTCATCATATTTGGAATCTCCAGTTTCCTTATCTTCAGGTGAGTTGTTTGTCCGTTCTAAGAATGGAAGCATCTTTTATTTTTGGAAGAGAGAGACAGAGAGAGAGAGAGAGAGAGAGAGAGAGAGAGAGAGAGGGAGATTTGTGGGGTGTTCAACTATATGTGCCTACATGGAATTTACATGATTGTTGCCAGAGTAACAGCTCAGAAGGTGATGTTTTAAAGCAACTGAAAAAGTGTTATAAGCCAAGTGTGTTCAGACACTGGCCACTAGAGTTGAATGGCAATCGTGTCATAGTGTCCACCTGTAGTTGTTAGCTTTATTTTATGTTTACACTTTACACTTTAATGTAGTTACATTTGTAATGCATAGCATAATTAGTTAGTATGGGTTATTAATTGGTGTGCCCTTAAAATAAATATAATGGGTTATTTTGAAAACAGCACATACGTAGTACCGTAGTTAATGGCATTTTGATAAATTACAATTATTATGGAACCACACAGAATATATATTTGTATTAGTTAATGCCAGTATTACACCTAGCGGATAAATCTTAATGTAATACGAGAAAATGCATGTTTCTGTTCTGTACTAGCGCATCAAAACATTGATCTAATTAATTTTGTACACGTGAATATTAACACAAATCAGTGTTAATTGCCAGCCAATCACAATGGATTTTGATAAGAGGAATAATTGAAGAAATCCTTAGGAGCAATGGTGCACTTCAGGTAAATTGAGTTAATGTTTTAATCATGTCTTAATCTGCATGGTCAACAAACGTGTCATGTTAATTCATGTAAAAAGCCTGGACTCTTACATCTAAGACCATTTAGCTATTCTGTTTTGTTTAGCAGAAAGGAAAAGTTAATGGAGGACAATGTGGATAAAGTTATTATCTAGCCAGCTAGCTGCAATACATCAACTTGTGGTTGGTAAGTTTTGTAAAATATTTCAGTTTTTTAATACAGTGCGTGTTTTAACCTTTTTGGCATGGAACTACAATGTCACATTTATTCCGCCCCTGCAAAGCGGCTCATGCAAACACTTTGCTATTTCTGTCATGTGGGAACACACCAGACAAACTGTAAAGTGTTTGGCCAAAGTCTTAACTGGCCAAATTATCTTGTTTCTGAATACGGTTTTAAATACCAAACACATGTATGTATCACAGAATGATTTTGAATGTCGGCCTACAGTAATATATAAATGCCAAGAATACATTATGATGTACAGTACAGTAAATTACAGTAAACCTTATTTTGTGCTTTTATTTCTGACACTTTGACACTGAGACTAATGACTCCCTTTCTCACACCAGAAAGTAAATACTTGTTGATGGTCAACAGAAGACAGAAAAACTGAACTTCTAATTCCAGTGGTCCAACTGCTCCCATTACAGTGATATATCTACACAAAGCCATAACAGACATATTAAAAAAATGGCCATCTTCAATGTATATTGTTGTTACTTCTTGATTGATTTCTCAATTAAAGCTGTAATCCCTAAACTATTTTTCTTAATTTTCCTTTTTTAACATATTATATCTGATTTGGCGAGAGATGCTTTTACAGTCTGTTGGAAACTGAGGGAACTCTCAGTTGAAAACTGGTAGCGTCTAACGTTTAACATAGGTGGAAAGGTCAGTTACTGCAGATATGGCTAATTAATAATTGTGGTTCATTCTGTGATTGGTTAAAGGTGGTCCAGTTTTCTGCTAGTGCCTGCATTTTACAATCACTGTCAACCACTTGTTGTTCATACGCCTGGGCAAAGAGGGCAAACATGTTATTGGTTCCTCAAATGCTAATTGTGTTAACATAGAATAGTCACGTTCTTCCTGGTAGTCCCCTGACATAGAGAGAATCTTTAATAAGTTCACACAACACTTAATTGGTTTGGCAGCCAGTCTCTAAGAAGATTGATTGTTGACGTTGGGTCTGGTTTGCAGGAGTCGGAGGGTATGTGGAGCGGAGCAGTGCTTCTGTTGTTTTAATGGAGGGGCTGGTCCTGCAGTGGTATTCACATATGGGATTTATGAAACAATAGCCCCAGTGTGGAGCCCCACTCTTTTGCTCCTGTCTGCCAGAGGTCTCTAGACGAGGGTCTTTAAATAGAAACTTTTTTTGGTGTGTGTGTGTGTGCGTGTGTGTTTGTGTGTGTTGTGTGTGTGTGTGTGTGTGGGGGGGGGTGGGGGTGGGGGGGGGGGTGTTGGGAGGAGAGTAGGTGGTTTAATGGTGTTTCCTGCTGTCAAAGGTTGCCCAGTGCTCTCCCAGTCGTGATGTGACATTTCCAATCTTGAGGACATACATGGCAGTATTCTGTAGAATAATACCGTTGTTAAGATACTGCAGATATTTTGGGGCCTTCAGAAGACAGAACCTTCCCTCAAGAATTAACATTTTCCTCTGTTATTGGGGCCAAAGTGGTAAAAGGCTACAAGATGGTGATATGCAAACGCAGCAATACGTAGCTGCTGCCATCTGGAAGCATTTTATACCTTTTAGATTGGTATGGAATTTGTGGCTGGGCCATTTTTTGTTTTCTTTTGAAAAAGTGTTTTAAACTAAAAACAAATTTCCTCCCTGTAAGCTTCACGTTCGCAAACTTACTCCTGTGTCTGGGAGGATGGTTTGATTCTTTTTTTTAAAAGAAGGGTTTCACAGTGAATCTGTGAATGTTAACAGAGGTTCCTCTGAGATCGACGCCACATGTGTGAACTCACTGCTCAATGCCTATTAGACTGGTATTTAAATGGAATACTTTAGTTACAGTATACAGTATATTTTCTTGGGGAATGTTAGATGTAAACGTTAAGTCAGAATCAAGAGTTGGTGATTGTTTAATTCACAATTCACAATGCAAGCTTGTAATAGAATAGAATGATAATAGTACAGCAAATACTCACACATATCCAAATCTCACCTTTCCTTGAAATGCCAGTGATACATATCAGGTGTAATTCTGCAAGAGTGGGACATTTCACAACAGACCTCCTACATTCAGTTTTCCAATGCATAGCCATCATCCACATGTGTATTTAAATCCCAGTGAACCAGAGTTAGATAAACCTAGTCCGCATCTTGCAGTAGAGGTGCAGGAAAGACAATAATAAGAGAGTCTACAGCTCACTGTGAGAGACCACTTAGCACACATATGGGTTGAGGGCATGTGCTAGGAATGCTTATTTATTCATCATCTTGTCATTATTGTGGACCATACCACCTCTTCTCAATGTTTAAGGAAACTGAAGCTGGAGAAGGAACTAGCTGGAATGCTGTGGAGGATAAAATGGGAGGATCTTCAATTTGAAAGCCCCAACAAATACTACAAAAAAGCAGGCAGCCGCCTCACCCTTTCACAGGTACTTGTTCCATTACGTTTACAGTTTGCAAATACTGTAAAACCGAAGACAAATGAATGGAGATTGTGTTGGAAGAAAGTTACTGTAAAACATGTATAAATGAAAGAAGAACTGGTAAAGCATATCATACTGTTACAGTCACATGGACTTTATTGGTCACCCACTGATGGTCTCATAATATGCTTGGCGGGTACCAAGAATGTCTTCATAGTGCTGAGGTTAATGCTGCCTTTGTATTGCAGCTGTAACATTGGTGCAGCGTCCAGTGCTTGTTTAACAAGTTGTTGTTTTTCTGGCGGGCATGTTTGCCAGTGAAAGAGACTCATGCGAGGTCTAAATTACCGCAGCTCTCGTTTATACTCGGGGTAATTTCCAGTCTCTGCGGTGACATTTTGTGATGGCCTTGCCGGATCAAAGACAATAATCCATAATCATGGGTTCTTCTACATTTCACTCTAACGGCAATTTCACAGACAGCAAAGATAGAGATGAGCGAGAACGCATGACCCCTTTGTTAGTTTACACATTCTTGAACGCCTTCCCGGTGGTTTATTGAAGGTGGTTGGGTTTGCAGTGGCGGATACATATTAAATGATTGTTAAAATAAATCCTAGTCTGGCCTTAGTCCCCGCATATGTAATACCTCATCACATTGTGCTAGTATCAAATGATGTTGTCTACAGCAGGGGATCTCAAACTTTTCAGCTTGCGACCCCCCAAAGTAACAGTGCCAGAGACTTGCGACCCCCGCTATCCCCAGATGTGGTAGAAGAATAACAGCCATATTATTATTTAATAGTATTTTTATACAGGCTAGTAGCAGAATACATCAATGTATAAACTGTACTACTAACGATTATGGCTGAACTATTCCATTTTAATCATTTTAAATTGTTATTTCATTTATGAAAATCATCTTGTGACCCCCTCCTCTGTGTCTCGCGACCCCCCAGGGGGTCCCAACACCCAGTTTGAAAACTACTGGTCTAAAGGACTAATGTGTCTCCTGGATTGCATTTTCACGCGCACACGCACGCACGCACACACACACACACCTTTTTCATTACTGGTTTTCAGTCCAATTCCTGGGATAATAATGTGGAAAACACAGCAATTTTCCAGACCAATGTATTTTCCAGCACGCCATATGTTGCCAGTATTTGCATTCTATACAAATGTGTAGTCCGTACTGTCTGGGTGCAGTGCAGTGCGCCCACTTGATTTCTACACTCTTTTGGTGTGCACTGCAGACCTCAGGCCAAGGCCTTCTATTTGTAATTGTGAAAACATTTTCTCAAACAGTTGTGAAAGACAAACCCACACCTGCGCCACCGTTAATGGATTTATTTTACGTCAGTGTGAATGCAGATAAAAAGGGCCAATTCGTCTGCAAAACTATTTATGATACCAACGTGGTTTTTTAAACAGGAGTTTCATTAGCGGGCTGCCAGATAGCCTGTCATGCTTGTGTCATTGACTGTAAGCTAACATGTGTTTTTATTACTGCTCCTTCCTGGTTTCAGAGAGGCTCCAGCTATGGCTCTCTGATAACTGCCCATGGAAAATATCAGCTTTTTGCAAAAACGGGCTATTTTAAGGTAAGGTTTAGTGAGTTCTGACATTTTCAACTCCTGCGCACTCCTTTTCCACCCACACATGTGCACGCTCGCAGAGAAAGCCGAGGAGCTGGAGAAGTGAGGGAGGGGAAGAGAGAGAGATGGAGGGGAAGGGAGGGGAGAGGAAGGGAGGGAGGGAGTGAAAGCGAGACAGAGAAAGAGAGAGGGGGAGTGGGCGAATACAGCACGATGTTTTTAATGTGATGTGCTGCATAGTGAATTTCTCTCTATTTTTCTTGTTGATACTGTTTCAAACACTTCACCACACAGTCTGGACATAGCTATCAACTTGTTGCTGGTATTAATTCATCATTTAGCAAGATGGCAAAGGCGTCAGCAGGTGTGGAAAGGATAGTGTTAAATAATGAGAACACTGTCGTCTTTGATGACAGAAGCATGCTGCTGCATAGAAACACGCCTTTACTTTTATTTTACTGTAGCCATTGCCAGAGCAAAAAAGAAAATACGTTTTTCACCTCAGTACATGACTCATGAATCAATATCCTAAAGAAATTTCAAAGTGGACATTTGAAAATGTCTATATTTAGCAGTCACACTGAAAATGCTCATTCAAATGCACAAACGTGTGTTTCCATCACCATTGCTGCAGGCTGGGTGTCTGAAGCCTTGCGTGTTGTTTGCTAGTGTTTTCTAACATCTAACACAGCCTGTTGGGACAATCCCTCTCTCTTCTGCCCTGTTTAGCTGGTGTTCTTCTCACTTTAGACACATTCATCCTCGCAGTCCTAAAATACGCATTAAATGTACCGGTAGTCTGCTGCTGTTTGGATTATTTAAAATGTATTCATTACTTTAAACCCACACACATATACTCATGCACTAATAATAGTAAAAAGCACTGCATTACGTCTTCACGTGTTATTTATTTATATATTTATTCATTTCTTCCTCACACAGGGGAACCTGGTGGCCATAAAGCACGTCAGCAAGAAGAGGATAGAATTGACAAGACAAGTATTATTTGAACTCAAACATGTAAGACAAAACACAAAGCACACACTAAGCCATTGCACTGTTGTGCCACACCGTACAGTCGTAATGTGGAAGACCGTATTTTAGCCTATCAGCATGCAGGTAATATTCACTCCAAATGTGTGTGGATTTCATAGACTACTGTAGCTGGCCAGCATCTATTGACCCTAAAGCAGACATATGTGTTAGTACGGCTTATCCTTCTTATGTAATATGAAGAAACAATGTCATTCCTGCAGCAACAGCATGCAATGCACAGGTTGTAGCAAGGTGGTTGCTATGTACTGTAGTTGCTATGTTACACTGCATGGTTGCTAGGATGTTACTAGGTTGCTGTGAAAGTGTAATCGGTGGATTCTGGTAGCGGTAAGTGCAACCTCCCATAATATCAATTCACAGCATTCATATTCCTCTTGTTCAATGAGAAACACCAATGAGTGAATAAATGACTGTATGAGCAGTATATACTGTAAGTGACACACGCATTATAATGCATACATGCAACACATTCAGTCTATGTGCATTCAGGCTGAATACATTCCTGTGTAGTGCCAGCAGATTTTAAGTGGGAGGATTTTCATAACAATGACCCACCCGCTTGGCTAGGGACCCCCATCTGAGAGGATTTTGGCCCTGCATGCCAGGTTCCAAGCATGCGTGCCTCGGTTTTTGAACCCCTTCAGCGGTTTGCTAAATGCTATGCTGCTATGTGGAAAAAGACTTTGAGGGTATACTGGGAAAAGCATACAACGTGATAATAGTCAATTTCATCTATTGTTTAGTTAAGAAGTAGCATGTATCATGCTTGCTGTGATACAATGGTTATTAGATATGTAATAGATGATGTTCCAAAATACTTCAAGCAAGTCAATTTAAACAGATTACAAGACTGCCCGGAGTTAGTTGCCTTTTCGTTTTTTAAATGGTTGTTGTCAGGAAGTTGAGACTGACTCAGTTCAAAGGAACAGGAGCGTGTTCAAAGGAGGTTATCACCCCCACTGCAGGATGGCGATAACTACTTCTCTTCCAGGAAACAGTTAACACTAAACTCTCCTTTAACATTTGTGACAACGCGTTGAAAAGACCCTTTCTTCATGAGACCATGCAGTACACCATAAGGAAGCCTTCGTTCTCATTGATAAGATAGATATAACCTGTGAGTAAGCGTTTTGGTCTTGACTGACCTTCCTCTTTCCTTGCAACACTTTACCTCTCACCTTCCTGCTCTGTCTGTGATTCTGTCCTTCTATCCACCTGTGTTATATGGTATGTTCCTCTACTCTATGTGGCGCTATAAACCCCTGGGATCACTGTGGACCTACGGTGTCCTCTGGGTCGGTCGGCATGCAAGCACACGCACACACATACACACATACACACATACTCAGTTGTCTGAGCAGGCAGCTTCCCGGACGCCCCGGGGGCCTGATTGGCTGTTGAAAAACCCAACCAGATGGGGAGGAGAGAGGCTTGCCAAGGGAAACTTAACTACTTGTCTCCCAGCACCCTCTCCTCCTCCTCCTCCTCCAACTCTTCCTCCTGTCTGTCTCCACCTTCCCCCCATCTCCCGCTCCTCCCTCACGGGGAAGTGATCTAGGCCAAAGGGAAGACGGCTGTCTCCCCCAACCGTGAAACGGGAGCAGCTTCTCTCTCTCAGCGTGTGAGCAGCTGTCGTGCAGCCGTACCTGTCTGGGAGAAGCAAAACACTCTTTCTTCACGTCTGTCATTTACAGACAAGAGCTTTGTCTGCGCGGTATCTGCCACTTTATGGTATATTCGGATCACATTTGTCCAATAATTGTCCTTGACTTCACACATTTTTCACACATCTGTTTGAGGGGATAAATTCAGTATCGGTAAAGTCCATGAAGTGCTATTTTAGCAATTGGCCTTCTTCACTCTGATCCTATACAGCTAGAACATTGTCTCAACACCTCAAGGGTGTATTTATTTTTTTGCATGGCTAGCTCCTCAGTACACTAGTCCATTCATAACCTCCGAGGGCAATTTATTCACATGCACGTGTGAACTCTGTGCCCTGTGCAGGAATGCTTTTCAACACGCAGAAAAGACACCATGCCAACTAGATACTGTAAATAGACTATTCTGATGCACTGCTGGCAGCGTATTTTTAAAAAGCGCTTCTTTTTATATATATATATAAATGAACCTGAAGACTGAAGTATTTCCACAGGTTTAGGGAAATTAACCTGGAAATATGTACACTTATGGCTGTGATATGTTTTTGTGGTTATTTTCAGATGAGAGATGTTCAGTTCAACCATCTTACCAGGTTTATAGGGGCCTGCATTGATCCTCCAAACATCTGTATTGTAACAGAATATTGTCCTAGAGGCAGCCTCCAGGTAAGATACCACGCACTCTTATCAATGAAACAAAGTTACTGTGCACATTACTGTAGGTTTGCTGTGTTGAGACCTGATTATGTTAAATACCAGCAGTATTGCGTATAAGTAGTGTCAAAGTGTGTCAAAGTGCTATACCTGGAAATCTTGATCCACCATAAGATAAATTAATATACCTATACATGTGTATATACTGTGTATGTACACATTATATTCTATTTAGCTTTTTGACCTTTCTGATTTGGTTTACGATGCTGTGAGAATCCCATAATGCATTGAGCAAACTTGTTCTTGGCCTGAGCGAGGAGTTATGACATGCTAGTGGCTCCTAACTGCCAAGAGCTGGGAAAACGATGCATCTTATTGTTCACGGCACACTCCCAGAGGAGTGTTTCTGTGTCAGTGACAGATATCCGTACTTGATGTGATGTAGAGGCTTTGGAATTCAATTTTCAGCATCTGGCTTACCTCTGGCCTTTTAAAGGTATTCATTACTGTCCTTTACTTGAGGTTGGGTTGCACTGGCTTATTTTATGCACACTTGGATCAAATATATTTGTATGGATAAGACACTTATTAGACTGAAATGTGAAAGAAATACTACATACTCTATATAAAACATGACTTAAAAGGATATTCCAATTTTACAAAACTCCCACACCAGTTTCTACCTCTCCTCCTACAGTGGGGCAGGATAATCTATGGTGTGCGTGTGTGTGTGTGTGTGTGTGTGTGTGTGTGTGCGTGTGCGTGTGCATGTGCGTGTGTGTGTGTGTGTGTGTGTGTGTGTGTGTGTTTGACGGTCATTTGGTTGAGCCCCAGAGTTGTCTTATGGCACTTTTCCACTGCTGGTACCCGCTCAACTCTACTCGCCTTGCCTCGCCTCGCCTCTACTTGCTTTAGGGAGCTTTTCCATTGCATAGTATCAGCTCTACTCGACTCTACTCGCCTCTGTGCGGGTCTTTTTCCATTGCAGGTAATACCCACTCAGTTGTACCTGGTCGCCATAGCGACTGCGCTGTTTGAACCACCCCTGCAGTAGATCGGTAATCATTAAAAAAAATGTTTTTGTAAAATGTCTCTACCTTGTTTCAATGTCCTTTGGCAGCCATGTGCAGCCAACAGTTCATAGACATATTGGCCAAGCGTCACTTACGTGATTTGCCCTGTGCAGCTCTCAGTAGGTAACATTGATTATGCCGTCGACAACCTAGAACAACCTGCACTTCCTCAGTTGATCACGGCGTGATTTTGCATTTTGCCATTTTATAAAAGGTAAATAAATATCGGCTGCTAA
>JAODUE010012656.1:2917-26819 GCA_027564755.1 Amblyopsis hoosieri | reverse complement strand
TGATTTAATCCACACACGGTGTGTTTTATCACCCCCCCCCACATCTCTTAATCCCCCCAGTCTCTAGTCTCACACACACACACACACACACACACACACACGCGCACACACACGCACACACACACACAAACACACACAGTCTGCATCTAACACTTAAACCAAACAATGCAAACGCAATTCATATTGTGTCCAATGGAGAATTTCAGGGCTACTCTCTTAACCCACTTTTTCCTGTTCAGGGTCACAGACGGGCCCCTTTCACTTTCACTGGGAGGTAGTGACAGGGCCAGCGTCGGACACTGGTCCTTTTGTTAGGTAAACACACACACACCCAGTAAGAATCCCCTCGCTTATTTGCCTAATTGGCATGTGTTTGGGGGCGGGACATATGTGGAAGTACCAGATTAGCCAACCTGCCACAGATTACCTAGTAAAAACTCAGATGAAACAATATTAAGGTTGACAGCACAATAAAGTACTCTACAACAGCACCTGCTGTCCACAACTGAACTCTATTATTGGGAGCTGTTTAACTGGGTGCTGTCTTGCTTGTAAGTCATGCTGGGAGCAGGAATTGACCACCAGTAACCACAGATGAGTTGTTCTCTCCAGGACCGTGAAGTGTGAGCCGGTTGAAATGTGCGTTAGAAACAGCCGTCATGGTTCTCCTTTTAGGCTTTCTAAGGGATTAGGCCTCCATGGGGGTGTCCTAGCTAGTGATGAAGCATGCTTGGGATTAACATCGAGGCTGAAGTGGCTACTGGCTAACCAGTGGTGTAATAAAGCCTTGTTTTGCTTGTATAGCGGCTAGTACTTTGTGCAGATAGCAAGGCTTTGCTAGCCTTACTATCAGTGAGGGGCATGTGCTCTTAAAGGTAGGCTATAATAAGCATTTGTAAACTAATACACTTTTTGTCAAATTCGCTTAATATCTTTTATAGCAGGTCGCTATTTTACTGTTCTGTGTGTGCTGAAAAAATAATCTGGTATTTCTACACAGCTGTGGCTCTGTAAATAGGAACACAAACATAGTGGTGCAGACTGCACACCACAACAATATCCTACACTTCTCAATGTGTTTCCAATGTGTGGGGCTTAGCTTCTGAGGGAGCACACTATGGCATTGAAGGGAGAGGTGTTTTTGTTTGCATCAAAAGCGTTAGAATGACTTGAATCTATGAAAGGACTGTACTGTATGATTGTGTTTCCCAATCCCTCCCGCTGGCCAGCTATGAATGCTCATTAGATTAGTACACAAATACACCTGAAAGACTGTTGGCTGTTGCCTCCCACACTAATATTTGATTTCCATTCTGTCTTGTGTTCTCAAATGGAGGCAGACGGACAGAGCTGACAGTGTGTGAGCAGAAGCAAACCTACAACAGGCCTTTCATGAGGCTTCCAGTTGGGTTGTAAGTTCAACCCTCAACTCTCCTCCATACTGGCTAGAAACCACTCCCTTGGTGACGTTTCAGGGAAAAACAAACTCTCTCACTCAACACACAGTAGAGTTTATGCTGTCTCACTCAACACACGGTAGAGTTTATGCTGTCTCACTCAACACACAGTAGAGTTTATGCTGTCTCACTCAACACACGGTAGAGTTTATGCTGTCTCACTCAACACACAGTAGAGTTTATGCTGTCTCACTCAACACACGGTAGAGTTTATGCTGTCTCACTCAACACACGGTAGAGTTTATGCTGTCTCACTCACACGGAGTGGAGTTCATGCTAGAACTGCATCCAGCTAATGTCTTAAAATTCTGCTTTTATTTGTTTTTGTTTTTATTGGAAGTATTTACAGCTAATAACAAGTGACTAAATACATGTATGTAGCCATTAAGATGCGTGCCTACACATGGTTAGCAGTTAGGCTACTTATAAAATGTTATTAAGACTTTGTTATAGACTGGCAATCTTGCCTTTAAAAACACAGCGTGTAATTGATTTATCAATGGGTCCACTATAATACGAGCTTTATGTTGAAGTGTGGCAAAATGTTAGATGTGGTCAAAGCATTTGCTTTTTAAAGGGACCCTTGTGATTGAAAGCAGCCTTACAATAATATAGTTGTTTTGTTTTGAAATGGCATGAGCAGCTTCAAGTTGGATGACTTGACTTGGGTACGTATCGTATGCTGTAAGACAAATTTAGGGAGGTGACATCCGGGATCTGATTTGTGGTATTAACATGGAAGTATTGGATATATTGATTCAGTGTTCGGTTAGGCTATGTGACTCCGACTTCAGCTTGTGGAGTACCGCAGAGAATCCCTGACAAAATATTTAGAATATGTGTGGCATCGAGAGAGAGAGAGAGAGAGAGAGGGAGAGGGAGAGGGAGAGAGGGAGGGACGGACGGACGTTGGGTGAATGTTACTTATTACAAAGTCACCCAAAGTAGTAAAACAACTGTTATTCTTATTCTTCACTCTGACATTAACATTGTTTTCTTTGGGTATATTATTGAATCTATATGCTTTACATATACCTTAAACTGGCTTGCCGACATGTTTTTCTGCAGCTCTAATCCCTTATCTTTGGTCCAGATCATTCTACGCTGTTATTCTCTGAGCTGGAGTGCTGAAGTGGATTTAACGCCCTTTCCCTCTTATTGTTTGAGGACGTTTTAGGATTCTCCCAAACTTTCTTGAAAGCAAATAATCCATATATTGTTGACCGAGCTGTTTTAAGTGAAGTGGTTCAAAACTCTGGTGGCATGCGGAGGGCAGTGGAGAGGGCTGGTAATGGCAGCACTCGCGGTGTGACAAGCTGATTAAAATGCCCACAAATTGGGAGAGGCAGACCTCTGCCGGCTATTCAGCCGTCCCACGCATGTCGTCACGACAACCAAGGGCCACAAAGGGGCTTTCTCAGCTATTGAGTGCTGTGACGAGGCGGCTGTGTGCGCTTGCCTTGCGCATGCATATCTGTGTGTGTGTGTGTCTCAGAGTGGAGTTGTAGCTGTACAAGCTGTGGGTGGTAATGTATGCGCACCGTCCACAAACAAATGAATAGACATGCATGTGCCACAGCCACCTCCTTGGTATTCTGTGATGGCAGGACAATGGACACTTTGCCAGCGCGTCCTCGATGACGTGTTGCTTTTGATAGCATATGGCTCGGCTGAATTCAAAACACTTGGCAGGCACAAGGATTTCTTAGGAGGCTAACTGATGCTAACAATGCTGACTCCTCATCCCCAAGCTTGTATTCTTGTAGAGAGCGTTAGATTTGGACATGAAAGCAAGGCTTATTAGCACCATCTGCATGAGTGTCCATATTAGACAATATATATATACATATGACAATAGACAATCTTTTACTCAGTTCATGGCTTTTGAATTAACATTGAAAACAATCAGTGTTCTGGTTATTTACTTGTTTACAATCATAGTAGTTGCTAGACCTTTTTCTTTTTCTACTTTGCGATTAGCATTGATCATTGGAGCAGTTTGTTGTTGAATTGAATATATTGCCTTCAGTTAAACCTTGTACTACTCATACATAACTTCCAGATATCAGAATATTCTGAATATACATTAAAATATTATGATTTTTTTAATGTATTTTTTGCTCTGTCATCAAAATCCTTTTCTCACGTGCTCATCACCACTGTGGCCTATATTGGTTCATCTCCAGCTCTTTCGCAGGAGGCCATTGAACAGCTCTATAATTGTGGCTGGACTTGCTGGCCTGCATTCCGGCTGTTGTGGTCCAAGCCAGTCAGCAGAGCCTCTCTAAGGACCTGACCACTATCCACTTTAAACACACACAACACACAGACACACACACATCCACATACTCTGTTATCTTTGTCTAAAATATCACAAATGCACACAACATACTGCGCGCACACACACAAGGACAGATGTTCCTCCACACACACCCATACAATGTTGCTCACTACTGTATATGATTCTATTTTAGTTTTCTTCACAGTGTATTATTTGATGCAAAATGACTATACTTGTACGGTTTCTTTCAATTGGACCATATTTAAGTATACATTCTTAGACATGTAAACGCGAAGCTAGATTTTACATTTGACACTTATGTAATTTATCCTTTCCCTGTTTGATGGTTAGGAGCTAGTCTTAGCCTCTTCTGTTCATTATCTTTAGCACTACTGTACATACTGTAAGAGGCTCTTTGTTTATTTGAAGCATTAACAAAATCTTCAGCATAAGTCCACGATGGCCATAATTGGTTAGTTGTGCACTGTACTTCTGACCACAGTGTGCACTGTTGACAATTGTGTGGGTTATTTTAATTTTATACTTTTTAGAGTAAGGTTGTATGGCACAGAGACCAGCTGCATACATACTGTGGTAGTCATCATGCTTGTCAATCAAAATACCTCTCCTGTTAAGTAGGCGGGTCTTGAAGCTGTAGCCAATGCTATGTCCCAGACCTTATACGCAAAGTAAAGGCTGGCTCTGAGACTAGTCAAAAGCAGGTTATCCGTTATTTTATGTTATAGCGGCCCGCTAAGCTAACACCTGCCTCTCCAACGGCTAAACCTTCTTTGTGAAAGGGTCTTGTCATTAAACAGCCTGTGAATGTGAGAGTGTGTACATGGAGTATTCTGAGTGTGATTTGTGTGTAGAGTCTCTTTCCAGGGGAAGTGGGCTTTATGCTGTGTCCGTTTAGCGCAGTCACTTGGTCAGAGGGAGCCATGAAAGGGACACTATTCCTTCTGCCGCCACACAGAGAACCCCTTCACCACACAGGGGTCATTCAGGCAGACATACTAAGAGAGGGATCCTCTGTGCCTCTATGTGAAAGAGAGAGAGAGACTTTGCCAGTGACCTAAAGTAGGACGGAAATGGAGTGGGGCCAAGCATGTGTACATCCGCCTCCCATAATATTAGCCTTCTAGTAGATCTCGCTATTAGAGTAGGTTCACACATGTCTACACGACTACTACAGTATAGTGTAACTGTATTGTGCTCCCTGGGTCCCCTGTAGGACAGGACTGGTACTGTGTGTGTTCAAGCTGAGTCACTGACATGTCTCCACTTCAGAACTTGTATTAGACAGGTTGAGGCCCATTCAGCCAAAGCTCCTCAATGAAAACAGTTGCCTGATCATATGCTGACAATAGACACATTCAAGTCAAGCCATCTTTATTTGTATAGCTTCCAAACCAAGTTGTGTAATCAAATGCATTCACATACAGATGTTATGCACAGGAAATGGACAACGCCCTTCAAATGTAACCCTCAACTGCATGAAAAGTATCAAAACATTAACGAAACCTTTGCCAAAATCACTTAGATATGTTATCTCCCATAGGACAGACAGGTGTGCAATAGTTGGTGATTTATGTAATTACCAAACCAGAAGACCTGAAGAAGATCATGATGTTCTGGTAAAGCAGACAGCACGTCGTGCTTTGTGTGTCATACCATCTCCAGCATGTTTCAATTCCTTTTGATCACATCACACACACACGCACAAACGTGCACACATCCTGTACACGCATGCATGCACACACGCACGCAGCGAAACCCCCACATGAAGTTATCATGCAGACCCAGAGTTACGCACATCTCATGCACCCTCTGGATGGATGGATGCCAGATATTTAGTGTCTGGGGGCTCAACGCCAGAGGGCCGGGCCAACCAGAACAATACCAGGCCCGTGGCCTCTTGTGCCTCTGTAAGACATGGGAAGCCCCCGTCTCTCGGAGGCTGACCTTGCATATCTTCAGGGGTCTTTAGCGCTCTGCGAACCGTCACGGCTCATTAAGGCCTTTAGAACATGAACATGTATAGCAGATATTCTCAGTCATTAATATATGTGGCCTGAGGGGGATGAAGAATAGAGATGGGATGGTTAGGCTGGGGCAAAGGTTCACTGTTTCTGAGAGGTTTACATGCTTGTAATAATTCATGCATCTTATTAAAGCCACTAGAGCCATGTTACGTTCAGTTATTATTTTAAACTGAGTTTAGCTTGTGTGGTGTATTACATGAAGGATGTACGTGAAGGATGGTGCTCCGTTTGTATCAGTCATGCATTTTTTTATGCACATTTCTGCTTACCCCGGTCAAATAATGCATTCAAAAATCAACATTTAAGGGAATCGCTGTTTTCAAGGGGATGAAATGTCTGCACTTGTTTGTGCTATGCACACACTGTCTGTTACGGCACATACTTGTGTATATTTAAGTGGCAGCCTTTACTGTACAGTATGTCCAAGACATATTTATTTCCATAGTACTAAACTGTGAAACACAATGGTCTGAGAAATGCAAAATGGAAATATTCAGTTGACGTTACGTAGTACATTTTGAACATTAATATTTGCAAGTATAACAAGCACAATCAAAAAGATACAATAAACAGCAGAGGATAACACAGGAATGCAAAAAGGCATCTTTTTCCTTCGCAGCATGACACTGACAATAACACTAATATTCTCATCCACCAGAACACACATTTCAAGCACTACAATGTATCTTGACACAGCAGTATTTTTCTCACAAGGTGTGCTTGCCAACCCGGGTAAAGTTAGTTTATACACTCAGGTTTACTTTGCACCTGGCTTTATTTAGAAAATGACATGATGAAACATGACAAAAGGTATTACCTGACACCAACCAACGTTGGCATTTTATTAGAATGAAAATCTGGTGAATCATGCATATTTCCTGCATGTTTGTGCATGTTTTATAATAGGCTGACGTACTGCACACTTGAAGTGGTGTGATGGACTTTCCCAGCTCTGTCGACGGTGTAATGGGCCACCAAAGGTTATTTATAGTCCTCTACACCCGGCCGTGGCATGCTGCATACCAGTCACGGCCGATGAGCTCTGGAGATTGTTGACCAGCAGCTACAAGGAGCCCCCCCACACACACACACACTCGCACCCCGTCTCCTGCTCCTCCAGAGAGTGGTGGGAGTTGTTTACAAACCAGCACTGTATGTACACACAGTACAGTAATGTAGGCTGGTAGGTAGCAAACCCTTGCTTCCGACTCCTGAGAATGCTAGCATGTAGTTTGCTGTTTTGGCGGTTTTAGCATTCTGGGATAAAGGGTAGTAGTTGTAGGTTACTTACTTTTTAATTACTTCCTTAATAAATAGTATATCTTACCTAAATCTAACATCATACCGACACATGCTTACTAATACAGTAACTGGTTAAAGTGCAGTCAGTGTTTGGGACCACTGTGTGTGTGTGTGTTTTATGTGGAATGTTTGTTAATAATTGAGTTAAAGTTAATAATAATACAAATAATATAGTATGACAAACCCAACAGAAGCAGAATACTATATGGGGTTCTTCAGATAGATTATACATTTGAACATGAATTGTAATACAATAGTAGTAGTATAATATTTGTAAAATAAATTTTTATTAAATTACAGCTAAAGAAATCCAGGATGAAAGGATAACAGCACATGATAGTCTATAAAAGTTGATAGACTTGAGTGGTTATTTAGCTGGCAGATTTGGCAAAATAAGACATAGCTCAAAACCTCTTACTGTAAATCAAAGTTCATAAAACATTGGATTTTCCATCTTTCCAAATAGTAGCACATCACTCGCAGCTGTAGTTTGGTCCATTTTCCCATCCGTCTTGGTTCAAACATATACCACAACCAAAGCAACATGATCTCATGGTTGTGCTCGTAGGAAGCTATTATTGCTTGTCAGAGGAAGTTCCCATGGCAATGAGTTTGCTGTGGTCTATAAATATGTTGACCATGGCATGTGAGCAGGTCAAAGAGCAGGTGAGGTCTCCAGTAGTGGCTATAACTTAGAGCTGCCTAGTGTTATTCCCAGGATCCAAGGCTGGTTATGTGAAGGTAAAGCAAGCTTGTAACTGGTGTGGCATGATGACAGAATCAGTCTGCATGGTGTGGTCAGAACGTTTGTTTGAAGTGTTTGGCTTGTATAGCTACAGTACAAGCAGCGTATTCTCAATAGTCTCAGTGGTCATAGTGTGAACTTTTGTCCAGAGGCTAGCAAAGTTAGGCTAGATACCCTTTGATGTCCTTTAAGTTAAAATGCAAATATGCAGTGTGTGGCCATGAGGGCATGGATCAATGGATGTCAAATGTTTTACTTTTGACCCTTGATCGCCAATACAAGAAGGTCTTTATATTCTTTAATTACAATAATTATATTGTTTATACAAAAACAGAAATAAGTGAATGTCATGTATGAAAAAGTATCATACTTTAATCACTAATGTGATGTGTGGTTTAGGAAATGCAAATTCCTTCATCAGGAAATCTTGATTTGTAAATGTTTTCATTTTGTCATCTCTTGAGGCATGATTCAATGTTATGCCTGTGAACCTAATGGCAATGGTTAGATGGAGAGGCACAACCATACTGTATACATTTCCATACCCCCAATGGTGAGGTGGTTATTTTCTTCTTATGAATAAGTGAAGGGAATGCCTTAGACACACTCTCCCACTAACCAGACACACTAAGACACATGCACCTGCTCCTCAGTAGCCCTGCAGCCACACACACACACACACACACACACATAAACACAAATTAATGTATATCTCTCTGGCCTTTTCATATTTTGTCATATTGCTATAATTTATGTTAACACTGTAATTGTGCACAATATGTTTAAAATGCATATAGCATTGTTTTATTTGTTTATTAATATGTAGGTTTTCTCTACTGTGTTATCCAACATCTCTAACCTGATTACTTGTAATAAAATGTTATTTATAATGTTTAAATGTTATGCACAATTACGTTTATTTGTAAAATCATATTTATAATGTGATGCTTTAGCTGCGAATCTATGAGGTTATGGAGAGGTCAGTAAGAGGACCTGTTTAATATTTAAAGAGATATATTCACCATAGAAACACTGGCCATATACTTTCCAGATGACTGAAGCTGTGAGGCGTTAAGTGGTAGTTGTAAGAATGGGAAATAATGATTCTTTAAAAGCTACGCTAATATACAGTAAAATGACTTAATTAAATTCCAACAGATCAGGTAATTTACAAAGTCAATTTAAGTCTTTCCTTATTGTGTTAATACAGATTTATAGTGTTTTGTGGACAACAACGGCTATGATCTTAATTGACAAGGAGGAGGATCTCTTCTTCAGGTTAACATAAGAATCAGATGGTGAGGTGCTTCTCTCCTAAATGTTTCTTCATTCAGTTTGATCATGAATATGAATCTAAGTAATGTGAAAGCCAAAATGCAAATGGAAGTAGTCATTGGTCTGTTTTTTAACAGACCAATGGCATCATTAACATGATGCCAGAAATATGCATAACAAACACAGACAACTCATAAATGTATCTTTGAAGGGTGGTGATATTTAGCCATTTAGAGTTTTAGGTTAATGGTGATCTTCATGCACTAACCTTGTTGTTCCCTGTAGAATATTTGCCATGCCACATGGGAACATCCTGCCCCCCGTCCCGCTCCTCACGCTCACCCTATTGGCTGGTGTTCTTAGCCACGCCTACCCCCGCTTCTCCCGCAATGACACCATCTTCCAGCACCTGGTGCTCCACCCGGACCCTTCCGTGGGCACGGTGTACGTGGGGGCCAGGGACCGCCTCTTCCAGCTGGACGGGTGGGATGGCCTGCGCCTGGAGCAGGAGGAGCGCACGGGTCCCGTCATGGACAGCAAGGACTGCCTGCCCCCCGTGACGCCCTCCAACTGCCCCCAGGCCCGGCCCACCAGCAACCACAACAAGCTCCTGCTGGTGGAGCCCGTGGAGCGCCACCTCATCACGTGCGGCAGCGTGCACCAGGGAACCTGCCAGAAGCGCAGCTTGGCGTCGGTGCGCACGGTGCTGTTCTCCTCCCCGAGGCCCGTGGACACGCAGTACGTGGCGGCGAACGACCCGGCCGTGTCCACGGTGGGGCTGGTGGTGCGCACCGTGATGTACGTGGGGCGGGGCTACACCGCCAGCCACCCCCCCATCTCCACCCGACACCTCTCCTCCGAGCCCTTCTTCTCCTACGAGGAGACAGCCAAGCTGGCCGTGGCCGGCCGGCTGTCGGAGTACGACCACCATTTTGTGGCGGCCTTCGCCCGACGCTCGCATGTGTACTTCCTGTTTTACCGGCGCGACCTCAAGGCGCCGACCAGGGAATACAGGACGTACGCCGCCCGGGTGTGTGTGGATGACAACTCCTACTACTCCTACGTGGAGGTGCCTCTGGTCTGCCGTTCTGCTCCCTCATCCACCTCACTCAAGACATACAGCCTCCTCCAGGCAGCGCAGGTACTGTATCTCACAAAAATGCCTCTAATGGGCTAATGCTAGCAGCTAAGCTAGCTGGAGGTTAGAGCTGACTATTAGTGGACGTCTTTAGGGAAAAACAGGCACTGCTTATGTGCCTATGGTGGGAGGGGGCATACACTGAGTCAATGAGCTCTGTACAGGGAGTCTTAGTGGTTTGTGTGAGCCACGCTCTATGAGGTTCAAATACAAATCAAATGCTTAATGTGGGTACAACCACACCAACGAATAAATGCATTGCTCCAAAGTGGTGACTGGCTAGCCATAGTGAAAATTAATCGGAGAGGAGTATGCTCACAGTTGTGTAATAATGAAACTATTTGCATGGTCACCATTCCATCAGCAGTAGAGGATCACCAGGTTACTGGTGGATCAAGTGAGTCACTGGTTGAGTACGGCAGTGCCAACGCCCATGTTACCCTACACGTGCCTTAACAAGTGTCTGGCCTGTCCTACTGTGCCAGGTGGGGCAGGACCGAGGCCGAGAGGATGCGGCTCTGCTCGCAGTCTTCTCCTCCCACGTCAGCCCCGCCAACAGCCAATCAGCGGACTCCTCCGCCCTATGCGTCTACCCTCTGGAGGAGCTGGACCGACGCATCAACGCCACCCGCGACCTCTGCTACACCCAGTACGGGCGTCTGGAGGGGGGAGAGGAGGTGGCCTCCATTGAGTATGAGGTCAAGTCTAGCTGTGCCAACCTGCTGACGGTAAGGAGATTATCTGGAGGGTCTCCATGTGTCTAATTGAGGTCTACAGTATACAGTGCAGGGATACAGTTAGGTAATTTAGAAAGCTTATTCACTTAACTCTTCAGATTGGTTTGCATCGCTGCATTTCAACACTACTAAATAGAAGTGGTTCATTGGTAGCAACTCCATCCTTTTGCACTTGGCCAAGAAATCAGCCTATAAAGCAGGCTACGATATCTTACATTAGAAATGAAATTGATATGAATAATACTTAATAAATAGTTTGAAAACCACTTGTTTGCATTATGTATGCTTAATGTACAGTATCTTTATGGACAACCTACATTCTCTTAAGACTCCAATTCCAGTGGAAGTCAGTGATTTTTGGGGTATTAAATATAATATACAAGCATAGAACACATTTCCACCATACAGTAGATTTGGACTGCAGGCTTCAGTACATACATTGTTTCCACCTTATGCTGTATGCTCAGTTTTTTTTCCTACAATGCCATTAACATTATATTCCAGAATGCAACTGCAGTCTTGAGACTAACCGTCTGTATTCCACTTAATTTCGTTATGATGTAGTTTTCTAAACCTCACTAAGGCAAATGGGTTTCATGATAGCACAAAGAGAGGGGAAAATGGTATATTGAGGAAACGCAGAGAGAATAGAGGTAGAAGAAAATAGACCGTTTTATTTGTTTATTTATTTGCTAATGACGTCAGAGCTCCCAGATGCAGCTGTAGGCCATAGGCTCCTGAACCATTTAATGGGATTGTTAGGGATCAATAAAACAAACGGACTCTGCTCCAATACCTCTTAATGAGCTCTGACCAGGATAACAGCCAATGGCAGAAGAGGGAGAGATTACATTTTAGGGATATAAAACACACTGTAGAAAAGAGAGCTAGAATGAGATCTGAAGTATTCAAATGAACAAGGAGGAGAACAGATGAGGCAGTAATGGAGAGAGTCTAAGTGGCAATACAGTGAAAGAAAAGGAAGGGAGGAAAAGATGCAATGGAGCGGAGACCCTCTTGGTAAACAATACGCCCTTATTTAAAACAACTAACAAGGGCCAAACTGAATCTGAGAGAGTCTCTTTTCCCTCCTTCAGAGCCAATTCTGTGGAGCGTGCATACTGTATAGATGGGAGGATTTAGAGGGGCTGTTTTGCCAAACAAAATCCAGTAAGTGAGTGTAGTTGCACTAGACTAGAGAGTCCACTATGATGCAATCCTCTTTGGATTAATTTAGAGGATTCGCTGGATGGGAGTCAATGATTCAACATTGGCTCCAAAGACCTGAATACTACTTTTTAGTTCTTATTTTATTTCAAGCAACATTGTTACAGTATCCCTACTCCGTCATCTCCTTTCCAGCTCAAGGACTCACTGCTGTATGACAAGAATAAATACATTTTCTTTGGCGTTTATATATTTTTATACATTATACAATATTTGATCATTTTGGCTATTTAAAGATGTGGTTTATTAAACCACTTGTTGGGTGGTCATGTCAAAAACTGAGAACCATTGACCTACAGTATAGTATAACTGTTATTTATTCAAAGTGAGTTAAATAACAATAATAATATGTTTACTGGATATACAGTGTATATGCATACTATATAATGGGAACGTGTGTTTTAGAATACACTGAAGACCTACCCCTGTGGTTCTGACCACACCCCTAGTCCAATGGTGAGCCGGATACCGATGGAGGCACATGCCGTATTGGATATCCCAGATGCCCGTCTAACTGCAGTGGCGGTCAGTGTGAGAGAGGGTCACACCATTGCTTTCCTTGGGGACTCCACCGGCAAACTTCATAAGGTAACAGTCCACACTGCTTTTGAGCGCTACATGAGAATTGGGGTTATTTTCTCCTTCTCTTAGCAAGGCTCAAGTTTAAAGCCACTACAGACGTGCATAGTGAAGGATGATACTGTCGCTGAATTCCATGGACCTACTATATCTTCTTTCCTTCAGTTCCACCCTCAAGATGTCAAATTGTGAAAAATAATGTAAGGATAGCTAGAAGATCTGTCGGTCCAGTACCCATATTTGACTACATTGTTCTTCACCTGCAGCCATGGAAACATTCCAGTCTTTTCAGCATTCACATTGTCCAAAATACACAATAGAATACCAATATGACTCAATGTCTGACACACTAACTTTCCTTTCTGTAGAACACATCATGTGGTTCTTAGAAGCCAACTTGCGAATGACACTGTAAAAAATGATTATTCATTCAGTTATTAACCCTAAACAGATTATGTAACCTTTTTTCCTTGACTAATTTTTGTTTATCAGAAATAAATAAGGTCATGTCATGTGATGTTCAATGAAAGTAAGTTAGAGAAAAATTCTTCTTTTTTCAGTTTAATGTCTTTAAGATACAGTATGCTGCTTGGTTGTGCTTTAGCTGTAATATGCAGACCCAGTTCAACTCATGCAATACATGTCACCTGGGACTAGAACCCCCCTTGTGGTCTGTTACAGACAACGTTGTCTACAGTATGTCTCAAAAACATGTTTTAGTTTGACAGACTTTTTTAACAGAAGATTCTGGAAACACCCTTCATGATGGGAAGGGTGTAGACATATCTTTGCTGTGAGGCACTGCATGTTGTAAGCAGAGTTGGACATCATCTGCTGTGTGTGTGTGTGTGTGTGTGTGTGGGTGTGTGTGTGTGTGTGTGTGTGTGTGTGTGTGTGTGTGGTGGCCACTCATTACAACAGTACTGTAGGTGCATGCATGCATACACTTGCAGTGAAAGCAGTGGTTCTTGGTAGATAACAAAAGTAAGCTATTATAACTGGATTATTCATCGCAAGATATCCTCCACACCCTGCGAGTGTGTGTGGGGGTGGGGGTGGGGGCGGGGGGTGGGGTGGTACAAGACGTATTCATGCTTTCCGTATTCTGTCATTGTTTTGCAGTAATTGTTACACCCTGTGAAATAATTAATTTCACATTTTAGAACTGTACTAGTGTGTATGGCATGAATAAATGTGCTGCATGTTTATAGGCCATAACGCAGCCGGACATCCTTAAGACGGGCATCCCTGGGGACTCACATATTCTTTGGTTTAGATTATAGGGGCTTTTTTGGTTTCCTAGACTGAACTGTCCAGGCTCAAACTGCATTTCTTCACTTTGTGATTGATGTTTTGTTGTATACATGTGTATCTGTTTTAATTGTTTCTGATTTAATTCTACTTCACCATAATATTTATGACATTATAGTTCTTGATACATTGCACACCAGTCATTATGGTCTAAATAGAGTGACATCTAGAGTGAAATGTGGACACTGTCTGACAGATGTGACCATGGAAGTGACTTGTCTATGACATTATACACCAAGGGCATTCCCCTAACAGCCAAACCATTCTCCCCTCAACTCAATGATACATTTTGAAGCTCATGGAAAAAGGCATAAAACCTCTGCTGATCTCATTAACACAAGGTAACATGAGAGCTTGAGGCCCTGGGAATCGCCTAAACCAGAGGTGTCTTCCTGTTCTTGATATTAGATTAATCTGTGCTTTAATCAGATTCATAACCACTCTTGCTGTGAGCCTGCTTGGGTGTGATTTGATTTACCAGGAAGTCCACAGTAAATACCCCCACTGTACAGTCCTGAAATGTGGATAATACTAAACCATTTTAGGCTTTTCCAGCTCGCAGTTTGAGTTGGCTAGAAAAATTGATTTCTATACATTGTAAATATGTATACTATATATTTATTTATTTATGAAAAATTACCTTGCTCTAAAGCCCATTTAGAATGTGCAGCAACACACTTTGTTGAATATAAATAATACTGGTAATAAAAATATAACTAAATAGTACTTGTATTTTTAGCTGTGCTAATAGAATAACTGATTGATGCAAGCATTTTTATTTGCAAATATAACTAGGACATTGCATCGTATTTATGGTTTTCTATTTTCTTTTTTTTTTTCAAGAAATATTTATTATATATAAAAAATCTTATTTCGTTTGGGCCTTAAGAATAGTAAGTCATTCTGGAGAAAGCTTATTGATATTGAAAGTCGATCAGTACAAAAGCACCTCTCCCTTCAATGCCTAGGGTGCTCCCTCAGAAGCTCCTTCTCACATTGGAAACATTGAGAAGGCTAAGATGTTGTTGTTGTGTGTGCGGTCTGCACCACTTTGTTTGTGCTCCTAGGTACGGAGCCAGGCTGAGTACGTAGAAGTACCAGATAATTTTTTCCAGCATGGACATAGAACAGTAAGCTAGCGAGCAGCAAGGGCATATTTTGATGTATACGCAAAAGGTGTATACGCTTACAATCCCTTTACATACATGTATGTATGTGTGTATGTATAAAAAAAATTAAAAACTAATCTATTCAAATGAGCTTTTAGCTAGCTTGTAACTGCACTACTCTGCACTGCTAAACTGCTACAGAAAATGTTGCACATTGTTGTTTGGTGAATACACATGCAGGGTCTGTATATCTGAGGCTATAGAGCACCCTCGTATGCGTACGAGGGAGTCTTGGTAATTCCTACACTGAAGTTAGTGGGTACAAGGGGATATTACCATCCATAAAAGACATGTACTGATAACTAAACTGCTACTGGAAAATGCACTTCCTCCACCAGATTAGCTTGGTGCTGTATGCATGGTGCTGACATTCTGACAGCAACAAAAATTATAAGGTTTAACATTTTTCTCATTTCTTTCATCTGATTTTAACCATTTTTATTAACGTATGTCATTTCAATATGTTATGTATCTTTATTGTTTTCTTTTATTCACCCGTTTCAATTTTTCTTTTATTTATATTTTAATCTGATTCATTTAACCATTTTTGTTAATGTTGCTGCTCTGTATTTCTGTATTTGTTTATTTGAAGCACAACTGTACATGTATTTCCTCTCTGTAAAGCACTTTGAACTGCAATTCTGTATGAAAGTGCTATATGAAGAAATATTATTTAAGTCTGTAGACAACGCAAGTAGTATTGTAGATTGTGAGAATCATTAATCTGTGAATGGGTTGTGGTGTCTCTAAAGCTTCTTAATTGTGTTTGCAGGTGTTTTTAGGTCCAGGTGGCCAGGTAAATGTATACAATACTGTAACCATCGAGGCCAACTCTCCCATAAACAGTGACCTGTCATTGGACCAGGCTGGTGCACACGTCTACATTATGACCAGTAATGCTGTGAGTCAGCATGGCTTTCCAGCACATGCCTTTGTTGACATTTTTATTGAACCATTTTGTTTTGAAACAAATGTTGCCAGCTGATTGAAATACTGTGTGTTTGTGTGGGCTACAGCAGCCTGCACAAACAAACTAGTTCTACAGTTATATAAGCCACATTAAAGTTAGTGTATGCCACTAGTTATGCAACAACCATGTGAAACATCCATGTACATGCATATTAAGATAAGCACACACACACAAACACACATACACAAAACAAAACATGTATATATACCCAGATGTCTCTCAGCCGAGACCAGGCATGGCTTGTCATTCATCGGCATACAATTAATCGTGTTTGTCAGAGCACTGATAGTTCACCAAGCTGTGACATTCTCACCAAGATAAAGAGTGAAGTTTGGAAAAAAAAACGAATAGCGAAAAGCTAGAGGCCAGCTGGCCGTAGGGGCCAAAGGTCATTATCCCCTCTGTGTCGAGTCCAACAGTCAGCAGGAGGCGTTGAGTCACAAATGACAATGGTATTGATCAGAGAAAATGGCTTACATTGTGTTGGCACACTCCCTATAGAGTGTCTGTGTGGGAAGCTGATAAATGGTTGTGGGTGAGTGACTGCTTTAGGTGGTCTTGCTTAAATACACATCAGTCAACCCTGTCAACTAGATCTAGAGCTGTAGCTGCACATATAGTCTATGAAGTCTATTTAGAAAATGGAAATGCATGCATAATGCCTGAGCAGAATGAATGTTTCGTCTCCAGTCCCGTCATGAAATCCTTCAGTGGAGAGGAACACATTTTTCTTGATCCTCTGTGTAAACTTGACTCCCAAATCTGGTCAGAGCAGAACCCGTAAACCTGTGGAATTGTAATTTTGTATATTTACTGTATTTGTTGTTTTCAGGTGGAAAAGCGTCCAGTGGCAGAATGTGGAAACCAGCTTGACTGTCACTCCTGTTTGGCTGCCAGAGACCCCTTCTGCGGCTGGTGTGTTTTAGAAGGACGGTAAGATATGTCTTTATGTTGTCTTGTCTCTGTGCTCGTGTGCAATGCAGTTTACGACATGCCACCGAAGTCGTCTGTTTAAAAGGGTAAATACGTGTCTCATCTCTTTACACATATCCCAAATACAACTTTTCCATTGGCACTCTGATTTATGTTATTTTGTTTTATTTACATTTGAGCTTTATTCAACGTACAAATCCTGGCTTTTCTGTTTCTGGTGTATGTGCTGTGTGTAGCTGTGGCCAGCAGGGGGAGTGTCAGAGGGGGTCCCTGCAGGGCCAGTGGCTGTGGAGCTTTGACCAGAGACAGCAGTGTCTGAGTGTCCAGAGCCTCAAACTCTACAACATCAGCCGAGGCGAGAAACACGATGTAGGTCTAAAGTGTGTTGTGTTAGCTAGCGTTGCAGTACACTGTACACAAATTAACACAACAGCGAGAGGAACAGCGTTTCCACATTCCCTACTTTGAAACAGTCAGTGTTTTATTTGACCGTCTTGGTTTTGTTCTATGGTCTTTTCCTTTCCCAGGTTATGGTTTCAATGGCAGGCCTTCCCAGTCTCGCAGAGGGGGAATCGTACTCATGCTTCTTTCAGGATACAGAAAGTCCCGCCTACCTCACCAACACAGGCTTGTCATGCCCCACCCCTGAAGCCAGCAGTCTGCCTCCCATTGGTCAGGGAGATGGTGAGTGACGTTTCATTTTAATACAATAAATGGAATTACAGAATGATGTATCAAAATGCCCCCACCTGTTTCTATGAATGCATTATTGTTGTTAACAATGCTGTCTTTGTTTTGTCTTGGCTAGACTCTGTGATGGTGACTCTGTCTTTGCGTTTCCTGAACGTGACAGTGGCAGAGACTGAATTCACCTTCTACAACTGCAGCTTGGTCCAACAGTTGTCTGGGCGTAGACCGTGAGTTCACTCACATGCTCTCACGCTTGTACGCTGCGCACACACATACACTCGCAACAGTTTTTACACTGAATTGTATCATTTTTAGGAAAGATGGTATAAATTATTTATATTATCTCATCACCATTATCATTTCAATTAGCAAAGTATCTTATTTCATAATAGCTAATTAGCATGCTAATGTATTTTTCCACCAACTAATTAACATCTACTTCTATAGAGTTTGAACCCTACAATATATCTCCATATTACATCATTGTCAGCTTTCCTGATGATCATATTCTATGCCAACGTCATCTGTTTAGGCCTGTAAGCCAACATAAACCCTACTGTCTTCTTTTGCTTGGGTCAGGTGCCATGGTTGTGTGAGCAGTCGGTGGGGCTGCAACTGGTGTATTCACCAACATGTCTGCACTCACAAACACTCTTGTGACCGAGGAGTTACCATCTACAACCAAAATGTGAGTTCACAAAGTGCATATTTTTGTTGCACATTCATGTATTTAAACTTTGTGGTTTAAGGTCCTATTAGTTTTAACATGTCTAATGTTATATAGTAGCTTAGGTCAGTAGAATATGTTTACCGGTATTTAGTAGAGTTTAAGTGCAGAACAGTTCTGTAGTCCACTTTCAGTCTGGGGTCATCGTGGGCTGTGCTCGTACCCTCTGCTTGCTTTGTGTGGTTGCCACCATTATGTTAATTTGGAAGTATTGTTCAGCATGGATCTCCTCATTGTCTCCTTGCCTGTGCTTACCTTCCATTTTACCCTGATGTTCTTTTGTGCTCCCTTTCCTTTCCCCTGCCTGCCTTTGGTTCCCTGTGCCCCCCCCCCCCCCCCCCTTCCTCCCCCCCCTCAAACCTCTCCTCTGTGGTTCACTGCCTGCCTTTCCATATGCTCAAGTTCAAACCGCCAACACCCACCAAACAAACAAAAAAACACCCCCCCACCACCCCGGCTGCTACAACTACGACAACACAACAACAAACTACGACAACGCCACAACAAACAACAACAGCTGCTAAACGGCCCCAAACCACCAAGCCACCATCCCTCACTACAGCAGCCCTCATGACCGCCCCGGCAGCCGTTACCGCGGCAGCCGTAACCACGGCGACTCCCCCAACAACCCCAGAGCCGACAGCTCTACTCACGACGACGGCACCAGCCCCGGCCGAGACCTCCCCCTCCGTCAACTTTCCCACCCAGGCCACAACCAGCCACGTCAGGACCCCCTACTGGATGACAGTGGACCCCGGCACCCCTGGGGGCGCCGCAGACAACGAGACGGAGCAGTGGGTGGAGTCTCCCGGGACTCCGTTACCCAGCAGCACTAGCGGCCAGGCCGACTCTGACCTGGGTGTCATGGAGCCGTCGGGTGACGTCAGCTCCGCCGCTTCCAGCGGCGCAGTGCCGTCGGTGAGCTCAGAGGAGAGCGGCTCTGTGGCCTGGCTGAACGACTGGGAGCAGGGAGAGGTGAAGCTAGATGCTCCACGCACTGTGTCAGAGGGTGGGAAGCCGTCATACGGCCACACACACTCTCCTGACACTGATACACGTGTAGACCCCAACACTGACTCTGCAGCAATGTACCAGTCAGATGACTCAAGTGGGTCACACTTACCGGTGAGTGGAGAGCCTGTGTGTGTATGTAGACATTTTCTGCACCACTGTGGCTAGAGCACAGCTCTTTATCTCAGACCCACCAGATAATCCTCAATCGCTAACTATTGGTTAATGGAAGTGTTTCTACTGCAATGGCTACTGAATAGACATAAGTCATGTGACATAGCATGATAGAACACCATTACAGTATTCGCTCTAGCGCAGCGGGGAAAACTATTTTATAGTGCTTTATTAACTTTCCCTAATGTTTAGCTAAAATACTATATTTATATTGTTCTATTGTATCTTTCCTAGTGTAAATATGACCTTTCATTTCAGCTGACCATTGGAAATTTAAGTTAACCAACAAATCTATTTCATAGTGAGGTGGTTGAACCGTTACATAATAGTGCACTTACCTTCTGCAGCACTCTTGTCACTAGAGGAAGCAAATCAAGTTAAGCTCGCATGGAAAAATGGCCTGAGCAATTGACTGCCTACACATTTCCATCTGCTTCACTCGAATTATAGCTAGGAAAGAGAATGTTGAATTATCTTGGACAGTGAACCTGACTCGCCAATCATACTCACATGCATCTCCCGACTCTTAAACAGTACCCTATTTTACATTTAAGCATTTTTTGTTCTTTAAGATCATCTGTTTGTGACTCCATTTCATTCATGTTGTTTTCAAATTGCAATGTTGCTGTGGCTCTATACAGTACGTGTTTGTTTGGGCACAACATATATTTTTGAGAGCAGGGTTGCAATTTTTAGTTTCTAACAGTGACGTTAGATAAGATAGGCCTACACTTGTGTGATACCAAATAGATTATGTGCGTCAGCACTAAATCACTTTGTGTAGCTGTAAACATTTCATGGCATTGTTTAACATCTGATATGAGGGTTGCTTACTTCTGTGTAGTAACTTAACCGTGAATGTTATCATGTTTGCTACCCTGTTAGCAGGAGTGTCCTTGTGTAGAGAAGATTCAAGGGTCATCTCTCCTTCCTGTCAATGTGGAGCGCAAGGTCACTCTAGTGGGACAACACCTCCATCTATTCCAGGTAGTACTATAGGCCTACATCTACAGTTGAAGCTTTCATCAAAAGTATCCATTTTGGGGTTCATCTGTTTGATTGGCGATGTGATTTTAGATATGAGAAATGCCGTTCTATGTAAAATAGGATAAATAAATCTATGGTCTACTTGTTTCCAGGACAAGGAGTTGGACTATGAGTGTGTATTGAACATTGAGAGTGTGTCAGTCATGGTGGATGCCTTTGTAGAAACTGACCCCACTGAGCCAACCATCTTCTTTATTACCTGCCAACTACACCAGGTTAGAACATGTATGTTTGTTTGTTTGTTTGTTTGTTTGTTTGTTGGGTCAAATAAAGCGTTACACTGTTCTGTTAAACAAGATAGACCTTAACTAGTTAGTTTGTAGTTTCAGTTTCCTGAAGGCATATGACCTGAATATGATTGTATTATAATGTCATGTATCCAACTTTATAATGATCAAAGGCAGATACATATTACACTTTTTCAAATTGAACTCCAATACATTTTGTAATACTTTTTACAACGTGTGGGTGTTTTCTCCATACACACCACATACTGTATAGCACAAAATGCAGGAATACATTTGCCTGGAGAATGGTGATGCAAATGACCGTTTTCCATTTTGTTTTCCATTTTGTTTTCCATTTTGTTTCAGGGTTATATTCTAATCACAGAGGAGATAAAGGGACACTATTTCAGGTCCTTAAGCAGCAATGTGCTGCATTGTCATCAAATATGAATCAGATGAATTGTAATGATGTCCCTGTAGTGACATTATATCAAAAATAGTGTAATAGCTTAGCTTGCAAGCCTTCAATGCCTTTTCTTCCTGTGTTTATGTAGTACGTCTATTCTGCTGCAGTCGAGCAATACCAAGCTGTCATCAACGTGAGGCGGAAAAACACCTTCCTCATTGACAGTGCTGAGGATTTGCATGGTGGGAAGGGTTACGTGTGTGTGTGTGCGTGCGCGCGTACGTGTGTGCGTGCGTGTTTATTCAGCCTGCAAAAACAATTTGCTCTTAATTTGTTCCGCCCTGCATATTAGTCTGGAAAGTTTCAATTGAAAAATGTTAGTCTTAGATCACTGGTAGGCAACTAATCAGAACAACAAACGTTTTTCAGTGACGTTCCAACATAGGAGACTTATTAAACCACCTTGGGCCAATCAGAACAAGACCCACGTGGGTATGCTTTGCTGAACAAAGGCATTCAATTGCAGTCAGCAACTGAACCCTGCTGGCCTTTTTAAATGCAGCGGTTCTCTACCTGGCTGACAAATGGTTTTCAGTTGAGGGGAAAGTGAGGCAAATCATGCAGGCGTAATTGGCTAAATCAGAATGGCTTCCATCAGGCTATTGTGTGTTTGCATGTGCGTTGAGTTGACGTGTGTGTGGGCATCCAACTTAGTCATGCTGTGTACTACATGTACGACAAATAAATAACATAGATCTAACCTTCCCATTCGCCGTTCCAGTGACTCTGTTCAACTGCTCCGTCGGCCGGTCGGACTGCAGCCGATGTCGCACCGCGGATCCAAAATACGATTGCGTGTGGTGCGGCAGTGACTCCAGCTCCCGCTGTATCTACCGGGACTCCTGCAGTGACGATGTCAAACACACCTGCCCCGCTCCGTTTATTAAATCAGTAAGATTGAATCTTATAACCTTTAGCTTACAAGCATAACCTCTCTGGCACCTCAATGCAGAAGCATTCTCTACTTAGATTGACCCCGTGTCTGGTCCGGTGGAGGGAGGGACAGTAGTGACCATCTCTGGCTCCAACCTCGGCCAGAGGGCCGAAGACATCCAGGGCTTTGTCAGCGTCGCCGGGGTCCCCTGTGATGTCATCCACAGCCGATACGAGGTATCGTCGCGGTGAGTCCAGCGTCAAATAGAGCAAGCGCGTCAACGGGACATGGTGATATGAAACCACGTATTGAGTGCGTGTCTCTTTCTAGGATAGTGTGTGAGACCACAAGCAGCGGGGGAGAGAAGAGCGGCCACGCCTCGGTCAGAGTTAGAGGAGGAGGACATGGGTTGTCTGTGCACGTTTTTAGGTTCCAGGTAAATACAGTGCAACACTACACAGTGAGCTGCTAGCTTGTATTAGATGTATTCTGTCTAACTGTGGGGCTTTATTTATTGATACAAGCGTGATACAAATAGAGCATCTCTCTGTGTAAGAGTGATGCATGATAGGCTGTCAATGGATGTTTCCCAGAATGCACCGCTTCTAAATGTATCTCCGCAATTCATCACTGGCTCAGCGCTGCATTATTGATTATGTATCAATCTGTCTTCTTGTTGATGTCCTGCGCTGTTTGTTGGTAGGACCCCGCCCTGAGCAGTGTCTTCCCCCAGAAGGGGGCCAAGGCAGGGGGTTCAGTCCTGACTATAAGAGGCCGGGGGCTTAGGACGGGACACCCCAGTGAAGTCGGCGTGCTGATTGGAGGAGCTCCCTGTTCTGTGTAAGACTTGTTGAAATAACAGACATGGTACACACTAAACTGATGCATAAAGGACAAACCACGCTACATTTTGGACATGCTCAGACCTCAGCAGCATTTGTCTTGTGGTCTTTCCACCTAATAGCTTTTTATCTGAGGCTGTGTTTCCTGATGCCCAATTCTACTAGACCTTAAGCTTAAATCATTTTTTTCTCTCTCTCTCTCTCATAAGACCTGAATTTGTTTAGTCTGAGGAACGATGCTGCGTTGTCTGATGTCTGAGAACTGTACACCTGCTATTTTCATATCTATCATAACGGTGACTTTTGAAGTTCATTATAGTAGCATGTGGTCTCTCCTCTGTCTAGGCAAAGCATCCAGGATGATCAGATTAAATGTCTAACTGGAGGAAGCAACAGAACAGGGGAACACAGCATCACTGTGCGATTTGGTGGGGCAGAGCGACACCTAAAGGACGTAGTGTATCATTACACCTCTAACCCTAATATCACCATGGCAGCCCCATCCAAAAGCTTCCTCAAGTAGGTTTTTTTTTTTCAGTGTGTATGTATGTATGTATGTATGTATATGTATGTGCGTGTGTATGTATATGTATGTGTGTATATGTATATGTGTATATGTATATATATATGTATATGTGTATATGTATATATATATGTATATGTGTATATGTATAT
>JAODUE010012647.1:0-26819 GCA_027564755.1 Amblyopsis hoosieri | reverse complement strand
GTGTTATTTTGAGGGGACAGCAAATTTACACTGTTCTACAAGCTGTACAATCACTACTATACATTGCAGAAAAGTGTCATTTGTTCATTGTTGTCACATGAAAAGATATGCTCAAATATTTGCAAATATGTGAGGGGTGTACTCACTTTTGTGAGATACTGTATATATATATTCTTTTTTTTTAAATCACACCTTTGGTAATGAGTTCATATTTTTCACCAGGTTGTCCATATTTATCGCCTGCTTCAAACAACATGGTAAGAAAGCAAGGAGTGAAGTAACCTAAGATTGTCTTTTCCTAAATCCTTATGAATTCTCCTTCACATCTTTCCTTGAGCACATGACATTTCCAATCAAGTTCAAGGAAAAGTGGTTAGGAAAGGACATAGGATGTACAGTTCTCAGAGGCCATCTGGTGGCCATTTTGTCTACTTAAAGCTAAATTCAACTAATAGTAAGCAAAGACAAACTGGTGTTACAGTACCTTGTTTTCAGATGCTATAGGTTTAAGAGGACTTGGTGGAGCTTCACAATTCAGGGTACTGTGTTTTTTCCTCTGCTCATTATCCTGCTGTGCTTTCTGCAATAGAGCACAACACACATAATGTAGGCCTATCACATATCTGACACTATTGTGTTGGTACTGTAAACCATGAGGCTACATGTACTGTAAACATCAAACTCCTCGTTACATGCTGTGTCTGACTTTATCAATGTCATGGTGTCATTGATGCTTGCTCTGTTCTGTACCCTATGGGAGGTATTTTGCTGCTCTCAGAGCTCACAGAGCCAACTTAACTAACTGCAAATGTAAATTAATATAATTTTTGACTATAGCGGTCCTGCCTAAGATGAAATATAATAATTTATATATTTATATATGCCTATATTTATATCAGTGAAATTTCAATCTGTGTGTTTCTGAAGTCATCAGATTTTCTCTAGATATTCATGACTTATTTGAAAAAAAATTCATGGTTGAAAAATCAGCGTTTTGACTCTAATCATCGTAAAATCCCTTAAGGAACCTACTTTCAGCAAGATTGTAATGCCACACTGTTTGTATGTGAATCTAAAGTGAATCTTGCGCACATGCACACACAGTTATGTTTTGCTATTAGAACGTCACCCTGAGCCCTATATGTTTTAATGTATGAACAATAATATACTGTAAAATATCTGTAATTTGATACTACAAATAAGTCCATTAAACATATAGTGAAAGTGAAAATATCTGACCTTGTATGCCTTGATGAACCTAACAAATACTGGGAAAAACATAGAGGGTGGTGTGGTTTTTGGGTTCTCGCCAAAATACTCCACAGCTGACTCATATGCTTCCTGTAAGAAAACAATGGCACCCTTAATATTGTAGAATGCGGGTGCTTGACTTTTGATCAAATAGACAGATGAGGAATTTGATGAAGGTGCCGAACACTGTAGGTGTGGAACAGTTTATGATCATGAGACACAATGAGCCGACCTGGGCGGTCTTGCCGTCAGCTATTAGGGTGTCTAACAGCTCGTTGTTGCTGGCAAGGAAGTGCTTCAGCACAGGGTTGTCTCCTTCTACGCTGAACTCACTCCTGGTCACGGCCATGCCTCTCTCCAGCGACTGTACGTCTTGCAGAATGCTGTCCAGAGACACTGCAGACACAACGCCACTCACAGTCAGCACAATCATCCTACAGGGGTGGGCAATTATTTTCACTTAGGGGCCACATTGAAAATGTCAGAGAACTTCGCTGGCCACATTACGTTTTTAGCCAACATGCTAAAACATTTTTAAATACAATACAAAATAGCTAAATTTGTTGACTTGCATTTTTATGCATATACTGTATAGGCTATTCCTATGCAACACCATTTTCATAATCAAACACAAAAGGTAACTTGAACTATTTTATGCAGCAGTAAAAAAAGCTACATTCTGCAAAGCTCATCAAGGAATTTTATGATGTATTATTATTTTTTAAATGTTTGATGTAACGGGCGGGCCGGGTAGAATGTCTCTAAGGGCCGCATCCGGCCCCCGGGCCTGACTTTGCCCTAGTCAACACTCCTTGATTGATTGTGTTGGAGGTAGAAGTGGATCACTGTTGTTGGATGGGTGCACCTTTAAGTACATCCATGCCCACACACACACACACACACACACACACACACACACACACACACACACAAGCGGTATAATGCTTGTGTCTTTAACAGTAAATAAAGTGAGCATAGATAGCCACAGTAAAGGTTCATTTCATTCCTTTACTGTCTTTAAAGTGCTGTAGGTAGGATTTTAGAGCTATACGTTTAGTCTAATACCATATGTCTAATGCCATAGATATCCGACAGATATCCCAACAACACAAATGCTCTGTGAGAATACAGTACAGTATGTGCTCTGGTTAATAACCCCTGCCCCTGTGTGCCCAAATATTTCAAACAATCAGGGCCTCTTTTTTCATGATTGGTATTTAATCTACCTTGTATGTCAATCATATTAATGCGTGTGCACCGCTACAACAGGACGGGGTGTGTTTTTAGGGTTTTTGAGTTACAAAATATCGCTCTCTTTCATTCCTACTTATATCAGCTTTAGGTAAAAGTTATCAATTGAAAATAATTCAAAAGAATAAAGTATTAAAAATAGATCCTCACTTGCACACAGCTAAGGCTGAAGACACAATGTGCTCTGAAATAAACTCGATTAACTTGTCTTAAGGCTACCGCTCACTGAAGGCACCGACGCGCGTCAAGAGACGAGACGAACTAGTTCTTTTAAACGGGGCAATGCCCACTGGCGGTGTCTGACGTGCGTCGATGCCAAGGTTTGAAATTTGGTTCTATTTCTTGAGCGTCAAAGCCATAAACATGCATTGGAATACCTGCAGACATTTGAGCTCTTACATCAATTTGTCTTTACCTTTTGAACCTAAATCCCATGACGCGCTGCCGAATGCCACCACCAGTTGGTGCTGGCCTGTACATTGAATAACCCTATTCGTATAATATAATATATCAGTACTCTAGAAATGATACAATGCTCTTCAGTATTACGAATGAGTGAATACAGAGAGTTGATTATGAAAACCAATAGGAATTTACATAAACAAGGGGAACCGGGAACAAAACCAGTGTCCAGGCACAGGAGTTGAGTTAGTATTAAGTTACTGTGTAACATCCCCTTGGTATCGCCGGTGTGGTACTGTCCGCATCCCCAGCGCCTCACACCCTCACGTGCGATCAGCTGATTGCCTTCAGCCGTGTGGGTGTGACGGCATATAGGCTGGTGACTGCTGGGAAGGGGTGTGGGTTATTGTTCATGTTTATGAGAGATGTGTTAAGTGACTGTATACGCCTTTTGTTTAAGTTTTGTTTTTGAGATTAATTAAACGTTGAGCCGCTGTTGCTCGTCCGGCAGTGTGTTGTTTTTCGTTCGTCTGCACTCGCCTCGCCCTCTCGGCATTACATACTGTCTTCGCAAAGCGTTTACATACCAAGGGCTGCCTTGTCCATAAAGTGCAGTTCTGTATAGAAGGACTGGAGCTCTGGGTATTTCTCCTGAATGATGCTGACGATGAAGTGCAGCAAGGTCTCTTTGCGGTCTGTAGATTTGGTGTCTAAAAGCTTTTGAAGTGAGGAGAAACCACAGTGATAATGTCAAACATTGATGTTTGAAATAAAATAAATTTAATTTAATAATATATTGTATCTAATATCTAATAAGATCTGATATGTTTTAAGTACTATTTCGTAAAAAGAAATAGTAATGTTAGACAATGGTTTTAAAAAGGCCTCTGTGGGGTTTTGAGACCTTCTTGCTTACCAAGTCTAAACTCTGCAGCCGGAAGCCATAGGCTGCCTCTCGCTTGCTGCTGTTCATGTAGTTTCCGAAGGCTAGGATGATCTAACATCAGAATACAGAAAGCTTTTTATTTCAAGTACAATGAAAATACAAGTCTTGAGACTTGTTGTATGGTGGAGTACCTCAGGTTAAATTAAAACAACAGTAGTACGTCATACTGCCACCATGTCCAGAAAAACAGACTAGATGCCATAACATCTCATTTTTCTAAATAAGCATTAGATAATATTCACCTCAAGGATTTTCTTCAGCTTGCTGGATGACTTGATCGACATTGAGGCAGCAATGATGGCATTGAGTTTCTGTGGGGACCATGGTTGATGTGATTACTGTCTGTAAAGTTCCTACGCCTCATCATGCACCAGTCACCAGATATCAGAATATCTCTACATCCTTTTCACAATTAAACAGTAGAGGCAGTAGATAACGTATATACAGTATATCACCTGCTTCTTATACAGAGAATCCCCCCTTCCCCCAGACAGAACGTAGTAGTTAAATTATTCTAATCCCCCCCCCCCATAAACTCTCCCAGTGAACTCACAGGCTGTATTAGGAGGACAGTCTCTGGGAAGTTGCCCATGAAGGTGAGCGTACTGATACGCTGGGGCAGCCGCGGGATTTTGCCGAAGCGCGCCATGAAGCGGTCCTCCTCGCTGAGCTCGTCCAGGGCCTTGCCCTCACCCTGGTGGCTGTGGATGATCCTCAGTTCATAGTCAGAGGGGATGAATCGCTCCAGCAGCTCCAGGAAGTCCACACTCAGACCTTCTTGGTTGTAACTGTTAGGGGAGTGAGGGTTAGATCATGGCTAGTGCTATGTATTAGTATTAGCAGTAATAGTAGTAGCAGACAACTTGAATATGAATTAATTATATTAAGTTCAATTATTTAGAGAATGTTTTGCATCATAGAAATATAAACATAGTAATGACACATACTTCTCTATGGCGGTGCAAATGTCCGACGATGCCATTCCTGCCTTGCGCAGAGTGATGGCCAGGTTTTTGGCCCTATTGGGCTCCAGTAGTGACACTTTCCTGGAGGTCTTGTGGGCCACTCTCATCTTGAGGGTGCCCAGGTCAGCAGGCGCCGTTTGGGCCTTGGTCTTGAACTGCTCCTCGAAGGCATCCATGTTCAGCTCCTAGAAAGAAAGATTGACTGTATGTGTACTTACACATACATTTATACTGTATACTGTATATACATATTTACTGTATATATATACACACATATACATACTGTATATATAATGTATATACAAATACATATATATATACTGTATATAGTATACACTCTATATAGTCTTTCCATGCTGCACTGTTCTAATCCTGTAGTTCATGTAGAGCAATAGTTACCTCTAGAGGCCTATGAGAGAATAACAGAGACTGGATTGATACATAGACTGATATGGTTGCGGTACAATGATAAGCCCAGCATATGAAGCACACCGCATCATTTTACCTCCAAGATGTGCTCATCATCCAGCTCATTAAAGATGGTGCCTGCCACCTGGTGGGGTTTGAGGGCCTGCCAGTTGAGCAGAGGCATGCGGTACTTCGTCTGGATAGGTTTCTTGTTTTTGCAGGCTGGAACGAAAGAGAAAAAGAGAAAAGAGATAAAACAATTAAAGAAAACATCAATAAAAAAAAAAATTAACAATTAATTGCTAATATCCCAAAGCATTTAAAGAACAAAAACAAAATATTGTCAAAACTACCAATAAAAGTGTCCATTATATTGTCTACAAAAGGAGTGTGCGTTATACTAAGCTAAACTATTTTAACTAACACTGTTCTCCCCTTCATCCAGCAATGAGCTCACCTGGGCACTCATCCGTCAGTTTTCCAGAAGTTAGGAGCATACCACTTTGTGGAGGTGGTGGGGGGGGCAACCCCGTTGAACCTTGGGAAGGTGATGGTGGAGGAGGAGGAGGAGGGGGTGGTGGTGGTGGAGGAGGAGGAGGGGGAGGAGCAGGAGATGGCGCAGGCACTTGTATTATGGGAGCCGATGGGGGAGGCGTTGGCAGGAGAGCCGGGGAGTTGGTGGTGGGTGGCGGAGTCCCAGGACCAGCGACTGTGTCTGCCTCTGAAGATATTCAGACCCAGACAAGTACAAGTCAGGTTTGAAACCAGGTTCACGTTCATGGGTTTAATCTCAACACTAGCTACCGTTTTTAGGTTTTATTCATTGATATTTCTGTAATTCACTAAGTTAGTGGTGTGCCAATATAGCTACTAGCTAGCAGATTACAGTGAGATTCATACCCTAGTCATTTTACTTTACCCTAGTCATTGTAAATTACTTTATTGGTATTATTAGGCTACCTAATAATTTAACAGAAAGTATTAATGAATCAATATAATAATAATAATAATTATTTATTATTATTATTATTATAAAAAAAATATTATAATATTATTATTAATACTAATAATAGTTTTCATATACCGGTACAGTATACTACCTTGAGTCTAATCCTAGTGTTAACAGAGGTCGGTAACTAAGACACCATGTCTCAGTGTAACTACTGACCTGGCTCTGGCAGCTTGTGGACCACAGGGAGCACCTGAATGTCCAGGTGTCCAGAGGCGGAGCGCTCCAATCGGACCAGCCCCTGGTCCGCCAGCCCCTGGAGCTTGGCCTCCAGCTCCAACAGGGCCTGGCCCGCCGATCGATCCCTGTCCCTCTCTCTCTCCCTCTCCTGGTCTCGCTCTAGCTCTCTCTCTCGGAGCTGCTGCAGTGCCACCACATGCGCACTAGACTCACGAAGACTCTCCTGTGATACAGACCAGCATGTACCTATACATATACAGTATATAGATATATGTATATGTATACATATTATGTTGTAATGTATTAGTAATGTACCTTAAGGAGCTCCACTTCTTTTGTGGTCTGAATCTGTTTGTTTTCTAAATCAGAAACTTTCTCGGTTGCTTCCCTTTCAGTCTCCTGAAGTCTACAGTTTAGCTGTGACACACACACGGGCACACACACGCATACAGATGCACACATGCACGCACGCGCACACGCACTCACGCATGTGCACACACGCGCACAGTTTGTCTATATGCACAAATGTAGTGGATAATATATATAATAACGGCTTCTATATTTTGGTGTGCATTTGTAAATACAGTGTAGGCCTACACTATTTGTATGTGTTTGTATGTGTTCATACTGTATGTACAGTATTTGTGTATGTTCATATGTGTTTTTATACTATATATACAGTATATACAGTATATATATATACAGTACATGTATATAGTATTTATGTTATATAAATCTATTCATGTACATGTGCTTTTATGTACAGTATCAATATGTGTGTCTATGGACAGTATGTGTGTGTGTGTGTGTGTGCATGGCCAGTGTGTGTGTGTGTGTGTGTGTGCATGGCCAGTATGTGTGTGTCAGCATGTGTGTGTGTAGATGTGTCTTGTCTAACTTGTGTGTTGTGGTTCTGCAGCTCCTCCACATGCTCCAGCAGAGTGTTCTTGGCCTCGGCATCCTCCAGCAGAACCCCGATGTCAAACAAGTTGTCCAGATAGGCCTGGATCTGCACGAGCAGTCGCTCGCTCTCCGTGAACTTTAACCTCTACACAGAGACAGAGGAAGTCACAGAATGGCACGCCTCTTAATTTAAATACGAATAAAGTGGCTCTAATCTGAACGCTAAATGTTTTTATGGCAAGAACGATGTCCGGATACAGGCACAAATTCATACGTTATGTTACGTCACTCAGAATAAGTAGCAAGATATATGACATATAGATGTCTCACGTTAATATTATAATTGCCATTTGAGCCATAAGGTGACTACCTCGAGATAGTCGTCCAAGCCATGCTGCGTGAATTCGTACTGCAGGTGGACTCTGAAGTTCATGTTCTCCACTGAGTGTACCACAATGTTGATGAACTGCATACACGCCACCTGGTGGGCAGAATATTACACTTCAATTATGCATGCAGCAATTCATTATATAGACAGCTTGAATGATAGGTATTGAATTTAGATATCTATAGACTGAAATGTACTGTGGCAGAAGAACCATATATTTTAGGGAATTAAACACAAACTGTTTTTTTGTTTTTGTTTCAATATTTTCCAGGTATGAAAGAAAAACTGGTAACAAGTAAAATGTTATGTTAAGCTTATAGATTTACCATGAAGTCAATATTGTTGTCCTCATTGCAGAAATACTCCATGAGTTTCTCAAAACGATTCTTTTCTCGACACACCTGCAAACCATTAACAAGGGTATTCATTATTTGCAGCTCAAATGGCAGCAGGTAATGTCACTACTGCATTATGTCTGTACCTTAAACAGACATGGGGGCAGTGACATTCTAAACATTTACCCATTTCAAACGATTGTCAGGGGCATCTCTCCTTTTTCATTCACTCTCCCTGCCTCATTCTCTCCTTTCATCCCCCTCTCTAACACAATCTCTCCTAATTCATCCCTCAATAACTCCATTCACCCCACTCTCTATGACAATCTCCTATTTCATCCCTCATTAAATTAAAGAGAAATACCAGTTATGTAAAATAATTTGGAGGCACTGCAGTCATTACTTTCTCTGCATCCAATTTCCATTTGTCCAAGACATATAACCGGTTGTGCTATGTGCATGTCAGCACACATGCAATCTAATTAAAAGGCAAGGGTAAGTTCAGGTTGGAGGCTACTTGGCTCCAGCTTCAACACTGAGCTCAGGTACAGTCAACAAAAAGGACAATAACAAAGAATGCCACTGAAATCTTGCACTAGGCTAGGTGCATTTAGTGGACCAGCTTTGCTAGGGTCAGAGATACTACTTATTCCACGGGCATGGCATACTGTAAGCAACTTTCTTACTCCAATTAACGAACACAAAACACATTTGATCCATTAGCAGAATGTGTACTCTCCCCTTGCCCACTCATGTTAGCTAAATAATGCAGCATTCCAAGCCGACAACCCACAAACAGCCAAAACAATGCCCACGTTGGAGAGAGACACATGAGCCAGCTCCTGGCTCCCTGCCTGTCTGTCATGTGCTCTATCTCCTTCCATCTCTGCCTCGGCCTCTAACTTACACACACAGGCGGTGCCAGCAGGCCCACTCTCTGTGGCTGTGCTATACTGGAGATGGCAGTGGGGGTGACTGATCCCTAGCTATGGTCAGCAGGACCATCAGTGATGTTGAGAGAGATGTTGGTCCCTCAAGGTAATGTTGGTATTCGTATAGCTAGATTTAATCTGGCAATGAGCGCATTGCATATACGTCATCTGACGTATATACAATATACTGTATATATGGGTTATATTGACTGGCATGTTACAAATGATCTAGGCCTAGTCTAATATAATCTAACATAATCACACTACATCAATATGAGTGTACAGTAGAGTGTAGTGTCGTCCAGTAGCCAGATTCCATTTCCATTTCAATATATAAAAGGAATGACTGCAACAGCAGTATCCGGTTAGAAGCTAGCATCACCTAAAATGACTTAGAAATTTGTGTTGAGGCATTCCAGTGACTGTACCTCTATAAATACAATGTAAGAAACAATGAGAAACATGTTGTTTGGTCCAGCCAAAACCTCATTCAAGCACTAGACCAGATATTCTGCCCAGAATGAATCCAGAGGCACATGTACAGTATCAGTGTACAAGGCTCTCAGTGTACGACTAGATCCTTGTAAACACTGACCTCTTTGAAGTTGTCAAACGCAGAGAGGATAATATCATGGCCTCCTCTCACTAGACAAACAGCAGCCAGAAGTTCCAACACCAATGCCTTGGTCCTGCAAATATTCAAAAGGGATGCTCAAAATTCTTATAATATTATATATAGGTGTGTTGGCCTTGATATCTTTGTCCTTTATTATATTAAAGTTAACAAAAACGTGGAGCTTAATTAAGTTTCCCCACAAGGACAATAATATGTATCTAGTGTTTCTTGTATCATCTTGTAACATATACTGTATCATGTACACATACAACCTGCAATTTACCTTGGATTTCTGTTGTTAAGACTACATGTGATCTCGTTGACACACCTGGGGTGGTTCATCACCTGGTTAAAGCCAGACTGACACAAACACACACACACAAACACACACACACGCATACACACACGCACACACGCACACCATGACAATATAATAAAACACTGGAATTATTGTATATACATGTGTTGGCCATTATGACCTCCATCTAATACATTTAAACAAAACAACATATAGATTTAATTTATCATAACATGATCATACATTATTACTATTACAATTATTTATTTACAGGACCCTATAAAAACACCAAATATGCTTAAAGCACATTATACTACTTATGTGAAGTGTACATTTATTTTCATTAGATGTCTTTTGGGGTTGAATTTGAGCTTCAAATTTACAGAAGACTAGATAATACATGGCTGTGCTAGAGCGGCTTCAGACTGGTACCTGGTAATTCATGATGGCACGTATGCACATGATGCAGAGGTGGACATCGTCTTGGCTGACCACTTGGGACTTCCTCATGGCTTTCCTGGAGTGGAGGGAGGGAGCCCCGGTGAGAAATGCTGTGTTGTCACACGTCAGCTCAGGAATGCCGTTGGTTGTTTACAATATTGTGTTCTATCTTAGTACATCCAAATTATCTGTATATTTGTGTGTAGCTACTGTGTGTGTGTGTGCGTGTGTGTGTGTGTGTGTGTGCGTGCGAGCGTGTGTGTGCGTGCATGTGTGTCTGTGTGTGCATGCATGTATAACATGGACATCAATTGGGCGTGCGGCTATGCGTCACATCCGTGCCATGGGCAGTGCGCTAGCATGCATTCTGAATGTGTCCATTCCAATGAGATACCATTGGAATGCTTGTTATGTGTACAGACCTGATATATCACACTCTCAACTTGCACGTGAGTACCGGGATGCCCGTGAGTGGGCGATGTGCATGCTCAAAACATCATATATATATATATATATATATATATATAATCATGGAGTTACGTTTCTAACGTATAAAACTTAACTCTATGAATTTCAAGTGTTCCTACCTGGCTGTGAAGGGATTGTTGGCTTTATGAACACTGTGTGTAGGTGAGTTACTGGCACTTCTGCTCAGGTTTTCCACCGACTTCTCGGCCAGTTTGCCTTTGTCTGTGGGTAGACTGCCGTTGTCCAAACCATCCATATCGCACCTGTGTGGACAAACCCATTCATTCACCGTCAACCGCTTGACAAACCCACTAACATGTATTCATCCAACAGGCTTCAAGTAAAAACGTTTATTCCCTTCATGAGTGGAACATACATTTCGTGATTTCACATTTAACAAATACAGGTGATGACGTAAAGGCCTACATAATGTGGTAAAACATTACATTTTATAATTGTATTGCTAGGCAGTACCTACATGACGGCACATTGGCCGTATGACAAGTAATTCACAAGAACATCCAATCCTTGATTATCCTCATTTAGGAACTCCTGGGCCCAGCTGTAAAGTTATATTACGCATTTGTAAACATACAGTATTACAGTATGTGTGTACTGTTGAATAGTACTGTAACCAATGATTGACATCTCACCCTATATGATTAGTCCTGAGGGAGATCTCCAGCTCTCTGAGGACTTGAGTGGATTCTTGAGCACGCCTCTTAAGATGCCAAAATGAAGGAAGTTATCATTGTGAGGTGCTGATTTTAATTTAACAAATGTAATCACATGTTCAAACATTGGGTATCATTTTTACTTCCATCAGTACGATACTTATTGCCAATATTGTAAACACTGATAATATAATGAAAATATTAAAATAGTCATCTCAATTTAGAAACGGTCCAATTTGAAAATCTACTGTAAATGACCAACTGATGAATGTCTGGACGACTGGAATAACAAGATATCGGAAAGGAAAGATGATGACATTGTAGGTCTGATCTGTTAGAACAGGGGAAATAACAGGTTCTTGGGTTGTACCTTCTGACTGACCCGTCTATTTAGGTAACCTTTCAACTTCTCCAAATAAGCAGATGGAGGATTCTTCACTTGGAACCGCTCCTGTAGAAACACACACGCACGCACACACGCACAGACGCACGCACGCACACACATAGCTAACAATGTTCAGTGAGAAGGGGAATAGGGCAGAGCTCGGATGTCCAAACTGGCAGAATGATTACACAGCGTCTACAATGCAAATAGAATTGACAGTCATCCAAAAATGACCAGCATGCAGACGTTTCACTTATACATAATCCACCGTTGTCAGGTAATTGCTGTGCACAGTCTTTTGTCCATTTACTGTAAATGCCTGCAGTGAATACATCTTAATAATGTGTGTGCAATAGTTTGGTTAGGTCTACCGTATGTGATCAATGACACACAAGTAAAGAGAAGAGAAAAAAAGTTCTACCCTTCTTTATCATAATAATGCTTTATAATATAAATGTAATCTACTGTTGGGAAAAAACATAATATGCACAAAAACATACAACACTGAAGGCTTCAAACAGGTTAGATACATCACAAAGCCCTCCACTTGGTATGGCATTATCACATCATGTATTGAAGACCTCTGCAAGACATAACCGGGGTATGTTCTCCACATGGGAATTAAATCCCTTTTAGTTCGCGTAAACAGTGCACGGTGAACCAGCCACATATTGCTGTAGTGAACGCACACTGATGTACCACAGTGACAGGTGTTCTCTGTCACACCAAGACACAGGAAGTTATGGGCATGTGACAGTTGCCACGGCAACATAAAATATTGATGAGCTACAGTATGGGTGTATGTGTACAGTATGGGCACGGTACACAGATTAATTTCCTACGCAGCATTTCAGAGCATTGACAGATAGCGGCGACCATCGTTACATTCTAACAAAGCTGCAGAGAAGTGAAACCCACCTGGTCACAAACCAGATCCCATTTCTTCTCATTGTCATACTGGCTGAGGATCTTCACCTTGTCAGGAGGAAGATTCATGGTGTTCTGTGATGAGACAGTGAGAGACAGAGGAGAGGATAAAAAGTATCTCAGAAACGCAGCCATGACAACGATATGCTTTGTTTATCTAATGGTTATTAGCATTCATGGTAGCCTACAAGTTGCAAATTAGCATTACAACCACAGTTCACCTACTGCCCTCTTATATATTACAGAATTATTATATATTAGTAATATTTTTGTAACCACAATTATTGACAGACCCTGTTTCTAATGCTACGCTATACACTCACACCCACTAAAGTCTGCAGGCTTCACTTGTTGCCATGCATCAATTATCACCTCTAATAGTAACAGTAATGCCAAGCCCAAACACAATATCCCCCCTCAATGCTCCTATGTAACCGTGGAGGCTTCCTCAATAATGCATAGCTGCGCCCCTATATAATCCTGCCATGACTCAGAGGTCAGCGCCAGTGCATCTGGCAGCATGGCTGACCACTATCACTGACATACAGTGTTTGCTACTGTTACACATGATGCTGTCAACACAACACTGTTGGTTGTCAATGAGAAACTCACTCACTGAGCTCCCACACCTGTATTAGATGACTGGCTTTACGTGTTGGCGTTACTGTACGTTTTAAGGCTTGCTTCATCATGACTCATACTGTAGCAAACGTATATTGTGTATAATCGAGTGATTGAATTTACTCGCCCAGCTACTTTAAACACAAATGTCACAGCAGTCATCGTGGCTAGAAAGGTGAGATGCTGAATGGCTTGAAATTATGCTGGTCAAAGCAAATGCTTGACCTTTTGAATTGCAATGTTGACACACTAACCAAACACAAAACTGGCTCTCCAACAACTGCATACTATTAGCATATATACAGTATAGAACTGGGCAGCTGTTTGTTTTTTAATGTATACAATAGATGGGTGTGAAGCAACAAATCACAAACACAGTGTGTTTTATTAAGGCTGTGCGGCCAGTGAGTAGGTTTTGACTGAATGGTGGTATTGTTGTATGAGCTTCAGTCATAAGCAGGCTATCACAAGCTATCACATATGTGCACAAGCTTGTGCACATATCCGCACACAGATTAACAGACTCATGCTGGTCTATATAATAACAGTGAGGTTAAAGCTTTGGCTATCTCACGCACATGCACACAAATATGAAACGTCTAGAACACACACTAACTCCATTCATTACAACACACACACACACACACACACACACACACAGGCTCGCCTGCTTGTAAAAGTGGGCTAGGTGGCAAGAGACTCCCTCTCAAGGCCAATACGCTGTCTCACTCTCTCCTAACTGTGCCCAATCCTCGTCCTCACGATTATCCTCCCTCTCCTGTTCCCGTGTCCCATATCCACACCTCCTCCCACCCCGCCTCCTCCATTCCTCTACTGTAACTCAGTACAGATGTCCTCCTAGGCTAGCAGGGCAACACTTTATACCACAAGGTCAAAGTCAAAGTGTAGCATCATCAACACCTATAGTCGATGGTTAATTAGTGGTGATTTGATCTCTGCTTTGCCTAAGTGGCCATAATGGAATGCAGAGATACGTCCCCGTTAAGCAAGCATACATAACAACAAATCTGTGTTTTGCAGCGTTGTTTAATTAAGAGGGTGCACCCCTTTATTGTGTTACAGAGCCTCTGGAACCTTGTCTGTGGTCTATTTAAGTCCAGTACATCCACACCTGTTTGTATATTATCTTGATGGTGTCAATCACAAGCTTATTTACAGACACAAATCGAGAAACGTGCCTTTTTTTGTACATACAGTAAGCACAGCACATAAAGCCAAGTTGAACTACAGGGAGAAAATAGAGGCGGAGCTTAGCTCCAACAACCTGAGATCGGCCTGGCAAGGGATGAAGACAATGACCAGGTCACTTGGAAACCCTAGCAATAACAAGGTCAGATGGGTTGATGGGTTTAACTCAAATAAGCAGATGGCAGATGGGCTTAATAGATTTTTTACTCGTTTTGATTGTGTTGATTTTACTTCAAATCTTACAGAGATCCGTGAACAAACTGACGTTGCTCACCCTCTTATAGTATTAAGTGTTCCTAATGTAATCAGTGTTTTTAAACAGTCAAGAGTAAGGAAAAGCCCAGGGCCTGACAATGTGTTTGGGAAAATACTCAAAACCTGTGCTGAACAGCTTGGCTGTTCATTTTTCATTTTATTTTGAATAAATCACTTTCTTTACAGAAAGTACCAAAGATGTGGAAGCATTCTATTATTGTCCTTATTGCTAAAATAAATAATCATAGGGAATTAAATGACTATAGACCAGTGGAACTAACAAGTTTAGTATGAAATCATTTTAGAAACTGATTCGAAAAAAATAATGTTGAGGACCTTCTTGATCCACTTCAGTTTGCATATCGGGCAGGGAGAGGGTTGAAGAATGCCACCCTCACACTGCTCCATTTGCTCTACCAGCATCGGGAAGGACCCAATACCCACGCTAGGCTTCTTTTCATAGATTTCTCATCAGGATTTAATACTATCCAACCACACTTGCTCGCAGAGGCTTCTTTTTCATCTTCAGCTAGACCCAACACTGTGGGCTGGATAGTTGACTTTCTAACTGACAGGTCTCAGTGTGTGAAAGTTAATGGTGCCCTTTCTGATTTGTGTGGATCTTCCATAGGCTCTCAGCAAGGCTGTGTCCTCTCCCCTCTCTTGTACATATAATACACAGATGAATGTCGTAGCTATTACAATGACCGACATATCATAAAATTAGCTGACGACTCTGTAATAATAAGTCTGCTACGGAATAAGGAATGAGCCCCGTATAAATTCTGGATGATTTTTTTGTCATGGTGTGACACATCCTTTTTAGAATTAAATATCTTAAAAACCAAGGATATTGATTTAAGAAAGTCATATCCTACCATGGAACATACAGTTATTAAATATACTGATATTGAGATAGTGGACAACTATAAGTACTTGGGGACTGTTATTGACAGGAAATTAAACATTGAGGCAAATGTTGACACTATCTGTAAGAAGGTACAGCAGAGGTTGTACTTTTTACGCAAAATTAGAGTTTTTAATGTAAACAGTGTTATGATGACCTTGTTTTACAAGAGTTTTATTGAGTCAGTCTTGACAGTCAGTCTGTTAGGTGTCCTGGTTTGGAATTGTGACTCTGCATAACAAGAACACACTAAGTAGACTGTAGTAGATCATTGGGGTGAACCAGGCACAGATAAATTAAATATTTAATCAGCATGTGCTCAGACCAATGCCATTCCAGAGTGTCCTGGCCACCCCATGGAAGATCAATTTTGTAGGCTTCCCTCAGGGAGGCGCTTCAGAATGCCTAAAGGCAGAACTAAGAGGATCAGAAACTCCTTCACTCCTATGGCCGTTACATTATTAAATGCTACCAACCACTAATTAACTGCGTGTCCAACAGAAAAGTCTTATATCTTATTAACTCTTATTACTAATTCTGTATACTGTATGCCATACTGTGTATTTGTTATTTATTTGTGGATTGTGTGGATATACTGTACTGTCTCTCCTGTTGCCAAAATCATTTCCCCTCAGGGATAATACAGATTTATTGACTTGACTTGACTTGAGATACCTGCAATTATACATATCTGACAGGGTTGAGGGAAATGGCTGCGTCATATTGCTCATGCCGCAGATAGTTATGGGTCCCACAGGTTTTGCTATAGTCGTCACTGCACCAATACATGTCACCGTTATCTTAACACTATTTGGAATGTATTGCTGAGGGGCTAACACTAGTTCAGGCAGATACTGTATATATTGTTTCCTCCTGATATCAGTATACATTCTATTCATATTTTCAGCAGTGATTGTAACATTGTTTTGTGCAGTAGTGAAAAACAGGGGCGGAGCAAATCCCAAACAGCAATAGAAATCAATGGCGCTGTCCAGTTTGTCAAGGCTCTGATAAATCAGGCGTGATAAATAATGCTGATGAATCAATCCGAATTGGTTAGATGCTGGCTAGACAGATCACTCTTGAACAGAGCAAAAATAGAGCTGATCTTTTAGTAGGATAACAATAATACATGCTTGATTTCTGTCGACTCATAACCACACACAGTCTTTGAAGGTTAGTGATTGAAATACAGCACTAATCTCTAATTAAATCCTATTGATTTCATTTCTGGACCGTAGCAAAACATCATTTGAAAAAAAGTGGTGCCACCAAACCTGGAGCAATTTTTGGCTGAAACATTGTTGTATAAACATTGTTGAAATATTTGTTTGTAGAAACAGTGTTGAAAGGAGAATAGGGACAAGAAACGGTGGTACAATAAAACACTTTGTAAAAATGTTTCTCACATTAAGTTTTACCAACATTCCTCAGTCCGACATGGCCTCTGGTGAGAGGATCTAATATTCCATAATATTCACTGATTCGACGTTGATTGAGATCTTTTGTCTAAAAGGAGAATGCACTAAGCTCATGCTAGTTGTTATTATCAAACACACCTTGTCACCTGGTACTGTATACTATTAGTAAGTACTGTAGCTGCATTCTACGTTATTCTAGTTCTATTATATAACAGGCTATATATTTTTACCCATTATCTGAAAAAGTAATTTCCTAACCTTTAGTTTGTTAAACGGTATGCTATGCATGCAAACACGTACTGTAGAAGGGGTTTAAGAGCAGGCTACACACAATGCTACAAGCCAAGACTAACATTGTAACACATTTCCATCTGAATTATTATTGTAATGTGAAAGTTAAATTAATAATAATTGTGGCCCCTTGCACTGTTTGGACTTGACCAATGATTTCACCATGTTCCATTATTGGTGGGTTTGACAGCTGGATGGGTATGAAATAGGGCTATACTTGTGGCTCATCGCATTAAAACAAATAGCACACATAGGTCATGTCAATAGACATTCCACACTGTCTTCAATGTACAGTATTTATATATATTCTCAATCACATTGCAATACCAATAGAGTGAACCTTGAACATACAGTAGTGTTCACAAAACTGCTGAATGGGAAAGTGTTGATCTGCATCTCATACTGTACAACCTCTACATGGCACATCTTTAAAGTTTATTTTAAAATGTCTTGAATTATCCTTCCTGCTCTGATTCATTTGCAGATGACCCAGTGCTGTACAAACTGTGGCTACGGCTGTTATGTAAATTCAAAAAGTTGAACAGCAGACACTCATGGACAAACTCTCTCTCTGGCTTTAATGTCCAAACTAAAACCTTGGAGTGGTTGTGAATGCTCTTAAACACTGTAGTTATGAAACATAGCCTCCCTCACAATCTCTGCATTACAGTAGCAAAGTACAGAGAATGACAACCAGCCAACTGAAATATATTCATTTTGATATGAATTCAAAGCACTACATGTTTAGGGATACGAAGACAGAAAAACAAATAAATGCACACATTGACACATGCAGCATGCTGACCTATACATATTCCCCAGCATCATTAGGTAACTGAAGAGTGCATTTCAAACCGTATTGACCCATGGCCAGTAGGACACATCAGGATACAAATAAATTATACATGTAAATAAACAAATAAATAAATAAATAAATAAATAAATATGCTTACGCAAACACTGGCCAATAGCAGCATTACAAATATTGAAACAACTAAAATGCCACTGAAAATAACGTGTATATAAAGCAGTAGTTATAAAACTAGACTACAAAATAATAATCTCATTGCTGATCTCATCTTGTTGCCTTCGAGTAATTGTCCTAGTTGTCCTCTGGGAGGCCCCCAAACCCTCATGCTGACCCTGCACACCATTGAACCAGCCCTATTTGTGTCCCCATGTGTCCCTGTGAAACCCCGAAGAAGACGGCTCCTACAGCCTGACAGTGGATCTGTGCCACATCTGTAGCACACATAGTTTCCCGCAGGCCGCTGGTTTGTATGCAGCCAGCGTAGCATCATCACTTGGCACGCGGTACGATCGCTCTGCGCACTCAGCAGGAGCTGTAGAGGGGCTGGGGCCATGTGGGTGAGGAGGTAACAGGGGGACAGATGATCTACTGGTGGCACGGTGGTGCGATGCAGCGGTGATGTAGCAGAAATAGTGCCATTGCTTTATAGCACGTGAGGGAGGGCGTCGTAAAACAGCCATGTTTATGTTGCCCTCATAGGCAGCGATGCAGTGTTGTTACTGCAGGAGCAGATGCATTCCTGATGGACACACACACACACATGCATACTGTACGTTCTCTTTAATGTTCATATTGCCCTATGCAAAATGCCTGGATGTGTCCAGCAATGAGACATTATTAAAAATGACGAATAGTAAGTAATAAAATAATACAATACAATTGATAAAACAATAATTACTTTAAAATAAATAGTTACTCTCAGATGTTATCTCTTCATTTGCAAAAATCTGACAAAAAAACTAGAATTAATTATCTGAAATACATCTGCATAATTCCACAAGAAGACAAGAGGTATTATTAGATGTGGTCGGTCTCACAAAAGGTTTACAAGGGTTTGTTATTAAGTAGGTTCAAACAAGAATGAATTGCAACATGGGTTTAGGTATGACTGGTAATAATCACCTCGGTGAATAGGTGTAACGCCGAAAGGGCGAGGTGAGTGCAGACGAACGAAAAAACGAAGAAACAACACACTGCTGGACGAGCAACAACGGCTCTACTTTTAATAGAACTTAAATTAACTTAAACAGCGAACACAAACTCAAAAAGCAAAACAGCGTACACAGTCACGTAACATACCATACCATACCATACCATACCATACCATACCAACTGAACAGGAATATGAAACAATAACCCACACCCTTTCCCGGTAGTCCCCAGCTTATATGCCCTCACACCCACACGGCTGAAGGCAATCGATCTAATTGCACGTGTGGGTGTGAGGCGCTGGGGATGCGGACAGTCCTTCCCCGGTCGTACCACACCGGCGAGACCACGCAGATGTTACAATAGGGGAAGTAGTCAAACTATTTAACCTGACACATGCGTGTTTTGACTCACTCACTCATTAATAAACAGTGGTAAATATGGTATTTATAAATGTTTATAAAGATGTACTATATTACAGTATACTTTTCCTATCAAATGCAGGTATGTGATGCCAGAGCATCGGTAGACCAACACAGAGATTCAAACGATAGAAGTGAATCTCTATAACCTATCTGAGTGCAGCAAAGGAATGCAGTTCATCACTTTTCAGCTTGTGTAGCCACATATCGAACATAACTCACTTGTCAGACACAAATATGCTGCTGGTGTTGTTTTCTGCTGTCAGCACACCGTTCAACAGTGTGTGTTGTTGTATACAAAGACTCGCTGAAGGGAGTAATGAGACAAATGGGTTAAATGTGGGGGAATTCTTTGCCCCCGTCAAGTCTGTCATGAGAGTTTTGTCGATTAGTGACAGGAAATGTGTGTTTCTCACTAAACTTGAACAATACTGGCCTGTGTTTTTGTATTAGGAGCTTTCTAATCATTTTAGGGTTTACTAACACTGACACACAGTTCATACACAGTTTACATAACTTATGTAATGTTTTCTATCTTTTATCTAATATAGAATGTTCCCATGCACACAAAGGGGAAAGAATTGTCAAACAGCTGAATCTTATGTTGATGGATGATGTTTAGGGTGGTGTCGACTACCAGCTGAATGTTGTGGGTTCAAACCCTGACATTGCCGCAGAACCTAACATCCTTGAGTAAACACCCTGCCTGCTCACTTGTCACTGTAAGTCACTTTGGATAACACCTAAATGGCAGAACTAATGTTATTTCAAGTAGGCTACAGCAATGTGAACAGACTTTCTGCCTATTTGACCATTAGCCCAATAGTATCGGCATGATTAAGCGCCTTAAACGTATTGCAACTTATTGCAGTGTACCACACCACCGTTTATCTCGGGCCGCGATTAACTTGTCTAGTGCACATTGTCAACATGTTCTATCTGCGTTATTTCTTGTCTTGGTCTTTGTTTGACTTGACATATAACGTGAACATGCAGCCAGACTGATCTGCTAACAGACACTCCTTGATTGTTACACCCCCAACTTTCATATGCAGCTCTCTGTTCTTGAAGTGTGCGCAAAGATGCAAGTAGCTGAAGAGTGACACGTAAGATGAGCCCACCATGAGATATGTCAGGTAGAGGAGTAGAGGAATGCCAGCCACAGCACTCATATGCAGCCATGCAGGATGGAAATATTGTGTTTCAAATCAAAGCAACATTGTTTTTGTAACACTGATCTCATCCACAAGGGTAATTCCTGTCACAATCTGAAAAAGCGCACCATGAGGTTCAGATGTGTGGGTGCAGCGTGTCTGTAAACATCCTACTCACCAGTATAGTGTTGAAGCGCTCCTCCAGCTCCTCTTCGGCGGGCATGGGGAGCTTGGGCCCGGCTGGCTGTTTCTGGGGTGCCGCGAACCCAGGAGGAGCCGCTGACACCCTCCTGGCCTCCTTCCCCGCCGCCGGATCCGCGCTAAGCGCAGCGTTACCCATGACTGTCGGCCCGGTAAAATGCAAGCTATCCTCCACACACTGCCCTCTCTAAACCCAGAACCCAACACCAGTAGCCCTACTTCCTCTGAGCAGCTCAAACAAATCCATAAAGGTGGGCTTACAGGCAACAGCAACGCTTTAAACTTGTGGTGCTGCTGATCTCTGACCTATAACTATTTCCAAAAGTTTCCATTGACTGTTAGCGAAAGAAGGGTCTTCTTTTTATTTACTTTTCCATTTCAAACGAGGAGCGCGCAGTAGGATGACGTTCCCCACAGTGATATATAATGGATCTGACCCTTTCAGATCCTGATGCTGTGAACACGTAGGGAGAGGGTGGGTGGCGACTGACAGAGCAGCTGATAAAAGTGAGAGGCTGGGAGAAGACAAGGCTTTGATCCGCAGCAGGCTTCAACCAACTCACGTACCGCATGAAGATAAAATAAAAACGACGGCAAAAGTTATAGAATCACTGCTGTGATCTCTCCGCAAAGTAGACGCCAGGTCATTTTTGAAGACGTTCAGGTAGGTCGACAGGTAATGAATAAAAGTATTTCATCTTGTGACATGTAATGAATAAAAGTCTTTCATCTTGTGACATACCGGTATGTATCGGGTGGTGGCAGTCACCCTGTCTTTGGTCGCCATATCCAGTTAGAAAGGGAAAAGGGGAGCAGATCACACAGCCAAGCCAAACTGTAGGCTGCTGTGTCTACTGTACAGAGAGAGAGAGGAGGCGCAGAAAGATTAATTCGCCTATGTCTGTGCTCCCCGGGTCCTAGTGCCTCCATTTACAATATTTTGGGTTTTTCTTGGCATTGACAGTGTAAGAAAACAATATGGGAATAATATCAAATATAAATAAAGTATCCTATGCTTCTGTGGAATCTACGATAATTAATTGGTCTCATAGATTTATAATCCATAATGTTATAGAAATGGATATAAATTGTAATCCCTGGATCGAATTGTTTAACATTTGTATTTTCTTTTAATTTCAATACTTACACATTTCAGTTCCTGAGAGGGTTATTTTGTTTTATGTCTCTATAAATATAAAATAGTGAATTGTGCCTTAATATCTGTACCATTGTTATCCCTGTGTTTTGTACAAAAAACATATTTGTCACAAAAATGGGTTTGTATTGCATTCAGAAAAAAACAGCATATCTTAATATGATCCTTCTATACGGTATGTGATCAAGCCACATGGTGTTGCAACATCTTACCAATAACTGTAATTGAATTTAGGAGAGCTAATGCACAAATGCTGCAAAACAGGCTCATGTACTGCAGCTAATCTGAATCATAGGTTATTTGGCACATGTGGATTATACCCATATTATACCCCTAAACATGGGGCACAGGCTATGTAATACAGGCTATAGCAGCAACAGAGATCCTTATGTTACTGGAGGTATATTAGGCTAACTTGTAAGCTTCTATAAATAATAAATGAGTAACTGTGATAAGCCTACTCCTACTATACCTGGCTTCATAGATGCCATAAAATGTATCCCTTGTCATTTTTAATTTCAAAACAGTGTGCAGCCATTTAAATTATTCTTATTCTGTGCTGTGAGCTGGTCTTTGCGTCTTGAGAAGATTCATATGGGGTCATACTACACCAATTAATACATTTTTCTAAAATAAATACTTGAATGTCATTTTGACAGGATAACACTGGATGAGTTAAATGATAAAACTGGCCACAGATATTAGACCAAGTTTAAGATAAATTTGCTTTATTATCATTAGTTTGTAAAATACTTGATCTTATAAAATGCAATTGAGTTGCTAATATGTTGGTCACTGGTTTTAAATCCTTAAACGAGCAACTGCGTTATATTGACATCTAGTGGCCAAACAATAGCCTACACAACTGGATTTTTCCGAATTAATAATTTCATAAATGTTTGTTGTGTACTTTTGTATGCTTAGTAAAAACGAACAAATATGACATTTGGGAAATACACCCATAGGCCTATACATTATTAGTTAGATTTAGAGATCATTGATGAACAGGGCCAGTCTAAATGGCACTATAATAAAGTGCCTTAAAAACAGTATTTGTTGATCATCTGATTAGTTATATTAGTTCCAAACATGTAATATTACACCACCAATGCGCCTCTGCATCCTTTCTAAATATATGTCTCTCTGATTTTTCATTATTTGTGGTATCAGTGTTTTTTGCTTTCACGCAAACTTGGAAAATTGTTACAATTTGCCTATATATTTATTAATATTTATTTAACAACATTTAGATAGCTCAAACTCAATAATAATGCATGTGTTAAGTTGTTACAATTTGCCTATTTATTTATTTATTTATTTATTTATTTATTTATTCGTATTTATTTAAACAAAAACATTTAGATAACTAAATAATAATGCACTTTATTTATAGAGCACCTTCAAAAACAGAGTTTACCAAGTGCTTTGACAACCAGAGCACAGTAGTCAATTACAGGTGTGCTGTATTCAGATATACATGGATAGCTTGGTGTGAGATGGTTTTATTCCACCCACTAGAGGGCAGTATTCGACCGTGAGCATTTATTTTGAACATACTGATTTGAGACATTACAGTCGATATTTAAAGGTAAAGGTAAAGTTGTTTTTATTGTCACATAGCCTACATACATGTAGCGAAAAGTGTTCTCTGCATTTAACCCATCCCTGAAGGGAGCAGTGGGCAGCCGCTGTGCAGCGCCCGGGGACCAACTCCAGGTAGAGGCCAGTGTAGCTCATTTTCCAACAACAGCAGCACAGCGAATCCAACTACCTAGAAACGGTAGGCTACTCTGTATGACATTTTGCATGACAATTCTTTATTAAACAGTGATGACATACAGATTATCAGGACACATAGAATATAATGATAGAAAACACAAAACAACATAATACACTTTTCGTTGGTAAACAGGAAATCTTTACAGGAAATTAAAACATTTTTACAGCAGACTGACTTGCAGTCTGCATCCTTTTGTTAAAAAAAATATACATCTGATATTGTTAGATTTCTTGTTTCTGTGTGCTGCTTGACATTATAGTTTGACCCTGCTGTGGCATATAAGTGAACGTGGGGGACAGCGTAGAGATACTACTTGAACCTCTGGAAAACATGGCCGGAAGGTTTTCCAGCCGTGCGTCCAGATGGAGCCCACACAGGCAGCTGGCCTCGTGGATGAGCTTCAGCACGTCATTGCGGAAGCGCACGCCAACCAGGGCGTACAGCACAGGGTTGAGGCAGCAGCGGGCGTACGCCAAGGTGCATGTGATGTACTCTACCAGCAGGTTACAGAATAATTGTCCAGACATTTTGAGTGACAGCACCACGGTGTAGGGTAGCTGGAACACTAGGAACACCAACACAAGCACAATCATGAGTTTAAGCGTATGCTGCCGTTGCCATCCCTTCCTCCTCCCATGCCCTTGCCCTTTGCACAGCGTCTTACCAATGAAGGAGTAACATGCTACCATAACCAGAAATGACATGCAGAAGACTATGATTAAGGCTACATTGGTGAACTGTTTTACTGTTTTACTCGCCTGCATCGAACAGTATGAACCATCTGTGTGACCTAAGCTTGTGGCCTGAGTTGAGTTCTCTGTGATAGGTACCCCATCTGACATGTTCTCATATTCCTCAGAGATCATTGACTCTGGGGTAGCTATCCCAGAGAACATGATCTCAGGCAGACTAAGGAGAAAGGCAGCCAGCCACACCCCAAAAGAAACTACATATCCACATATCTTCATCTGCCTACGAAGCCTGAAAACATCTTGGGCCTTTCTAACCACAATGTAGCGGTCAATGCTAATGCAGGCTAGCAGCACTATTCCACTGTACGTGTTGATGGCGTAGCTTCCGCGCGTAGCCTTGCAGAGAGATTCGGAGAAGATCCAGCCCAGGTGCGTGTCGACGCCCTGCAGTGGAAGTGTGAGGAGCAGCAACAGGTCAGCTATGGCCAAGTTGAAGAGGAAGATATCGGTCATGGAGCGAAGATGGAGGCGGCGATATAGGGCGAAGGTGGCAATCACTAGCAAGTTTCCCATTATGCCCAGGATGAAGATAATGAAGAAGACACACGACTGAAATATCTTGATGATCATTTCGTGCTCACCAGCTTCACACACGGACTCAAAGTTAAATTCGTGCGAGTTGTTTATAAATGTTTCAATGTCAGGGAAATTATAATATAATTCCATGCCTATAGTCAGGGTTGTCGTCATTTGAGCAGATGGTGATGTTTTGCAGGATTCTAAAATGAAAAACGAATATAAAACAAAACAACAGTTCAAGAATCTTACTTTTAATACAATTTAAAGTTGTTAAAAAAACAAAAAAAGTTAGGATTATTGTTAAAAACAGTCCTAAATGATTGGTTTATATATTAGTAGTTGACAGACTCGCGCTGTGAGTCACTGAGTTTCAGGTAAATGCATCACGCTGGCACAACCTTTCTTTGCAGCATAACCACAGAGATCAGTACCACTGCTAAAGTATAGAGCACATTCCAATTTTAAAGGTGACATAAGGAATGTTTTAGATCTAGTAAATTCACAACAACAAAATTACATTTGTTATTTTATTATTTATTTATTTATTTATTTAACGCTTCAGTGATATTACTTTAGAGTAGAGGAAACTGTATAGCGGATGTAGCCATTTCTACAATGTCTATATTGCACCTTTATTTCAGGAAATCCAAATTATTTATATAAAGAGATAATTTCACAAAACCTGTATAATATACTGATATTTCACGTGGTTTAGCTTGCGTGACAATGGTATCTGGTCGTTGGCTTGGGAGAAACCGTGGGCTGTTTGAAGGTTCACAAATTAGTCAGTGTCGCGTGCCAACCACCCTTATAATCATTTTCTGACTACCAACTTGTTTCAGTTAATCTTGTGCTCCTTTTTATGTTGTGCTGTGGACCTTATTGTTGTATTCAGTTTAAATGATTTGTTTCTCTATTACTTTTAAAAGAATAATTTCATTCAGATATGTGCTTGCCTGTGGAGAAACTGATTCTCTTAAACAGTAAGATCTACAACTGGAAATCTCCCCGCTGTATCTTTAACAAGTAAGTAGGCTAATAAGAGAAGCACTGCATTTAACAACATTTTACTCTTTGTACTCTTTTAAATGTATGTTATGAAATGCATGATTGAAGTATATTTATCTTGAAATAACATACTGTATACATTAATATCCTCCACTAATGAAGCTCAGTCAGCATTTTACATTTACACAAATACATTGTCTGAGTGATTCTATAGTAATTATATCAGTAATTTAAAGTAGTATTGAAAACTTAAATAAATAATAATTGCAATTAAATGTATATAATTATGAAAATGTTATCGCAATTTTTATTATTTTATAGATTTTATTTGGGGAATACTTTTGGATACATTTGAGTCAACATGTATATCTAATTGAAAATGTT
>JAODUE010012637.1:10000-26822 GCA_027564755.1 Amblyopsis hoosieri | reverse complement strand
ATCAGCGTCGTGTTTATAGCTATACGGGCGTGGTTTTCCAATCAGCGTCGTGTTTATAGCTATACGGGCCTGGTTTTGGTGCGGAAATTGTTCATGTCTTTGTGGTCAGCATTCATTTTTTTCAGTGTGGGGGTTACAGCTGCGATTTTCATGGAGGGGGGGTACAAAGCGGGTGGCGAGAGAGGAGTTAATAGTGTTAGTGAGCATGCGAGAGATGGAAGGAAGGCATGTTTTGATGAGGCTAGTGGGCAGGGGATCAAGTTGGCAGGTAGAGGATTTAGATTTCAGGAGGAGTTCAGTAATGGACTTTTCAGTGGCTGGAATGAAGTCAGCGAGGAAAGAGGTAGAGGTTGAGCCCAATGACGTGCTCATCCAGGACAGGTTCTCAGCAGGGGTGGAGGGTGATTGTAGATGGAGTTGGATGTTTAGAATTGTTTTCATTGAAGAAGTCCAGAAATATATTGCACAATTCAGGCGTGGGGACAGGGTGGGAGTTATTATGAGGTTCGGGTAGGTATTTTACTGTTGAAAAGAGAACATTGGGGTTTTTATCAGAGTTGATAATGTCAGAGTAGTAGGAAGATCTGGGTTTTGTATTTTGAGAGATGATCCAGGTACGCTTGTGAGTGAGCTTCTTCTCCAGTCTTGTAAATACACTCAAGACGCTGTCCAGCAGCCTTTAGCTACCGTAGGGGTGTACCAGGGGGCATTGTGGCTAAAGGAGACTTAGCGGGTTTTGAAGGGAGCAAGGGTATCCAGAGAGGAGGAACGGCAGTCATTGTAGTGAGTGGTGAGTTCCAGGGGAGACAGAGAAGTTGGACAGTGGTACTTGTTAATCACGCTCATAAATCCAGTGGGATTAATGTGTCTTATATTTCTAAATTTGTTAGAGCGTTTGGCTCGTTGCTTTGGGATATTTAAAACAAGATGGGTTTGTGGTCAGATATGGGGAGGTGTCCCTTAGTGACATTGACAGGAGAATCACCAGTGGAGCAGACTAGATCAATGATGTGACCTTTGTTGTGAGTGGAAAAAGTGACATTTTGGATGAAATCATGGTCGTCGAGTAACAACATAAAATCAGCAGCAAATGAACAGCTAGCTGTACTGTCAACATTAATATTAAAATCACCTACAGTACAAGCAGTACATTGGGGGTCGGGGGACATTAATCTAAGCAAATACTGTAGTGAGGAATATTCTGTTAAAAACATGTCAGATAGTTTGGGAGGTCTATATATACAGTAGTTAAAACAATCAGAGGTTGGGAGCCAGTGAGTTTAAAAGCTATACATTCAAATGTAGTAAATGCAGGTATACTAACATATATGGTTTCCAGAATGTCATGCGAAAGAACTGCAACCCCTCGTCCAGTGGTGCGAGGTTGAGAAATGTAAACACATCCAGGTGGTGGTGTTAAGATTTTGTTTTTGCCATGTCTCTGTTAGGCATAGAATGTCAAGTTTTAAACTTGACATTCTATGTATTCTTGACAAAGTCAGTTATGAACTCGTGAATGCGTGGGGCTTTATCAGAGAGGGATTGGACCTTGAATAATGCAATTTGATGGCAGTTATTAGAGATCGGGTTTGTAATCACTGTAGGAACTTGGCGGAGAGCACAATGACTGTTAACTGATGGACGAGGATTGCGAGGGGCGATTTGTTGATTAGACCAAAATGAGGGGATAAGAGAGTTGGTGTGTGTGAAATTTGTGGGCGAGTCCCACGGTGAATGTATCTCGGCCGATGAATAATTCCAGGGTGGGAAAACAGAGCTGGAGGGGGTTAACAGGACCTTGAATTTAGTAGCAGCAGCTCAGCAAAATAATATTTCAGAGATGAAATAAGGTTAATCCACATCGAAGGAAAGGCGAGGCAAGACGATGGATGGTAAACAGTTGGTGGCGGAGGGATATGACCGCTGGTTATCAGAATCCTCTGGAGTAGGCGTGATGTTGCGGTAGATGTCCGGTGAATTTACAATGAGTGGAAGTGCCGAATCAATCAGAAGCTTGTAGATACAAGTAGAATATGTCCGAGTAAAATATGTCCCAATAAACAACATAGGCCCTCCGGTTTTGATGTCTCCATATGGGTGATGGAAGGCTTGGTGTCGAATCAAGCTTACTCGATGGTAGTACCGGTAGCTAATGTAAGCTACCAGTAGTAGCTCAGCTGCTGGTCAAAAGGACGTCATATTTTGAGTTGTTGTAGAGTAGTAAGGGGAAAGAACATAATGACTGTAAATCTCTAAAAATAGATAACTTAACTTCATAAAACTAAATAAAAATACTATGGACAATTCGGATTCTTAAAGATATATAATAACACAAAAGGAGAAGCGGCTACCAAGGTGCACCGGCGTCAGCTATTTTATTTTCCTTTGGTGAGAGTTAAAGCAAAAGGTATTGTAGAGCATAATAACAGCAAGAAATGGGAGGAGGACTGATGTTCAAACTGGAATATTATATTTGGCCATTGTATTTAATTAAGTAAATATATCTCTTTCTGTCTAACATCCCCTGGGTTCCATTGTATGCCAAAAACATAATTCTAAAGTGTCTTAAGATGTTTTGACCATGCAGTTACTGTATGTAGACTTGAGTTGATGTTGTGTGAAACAATGGAAGCCAATGAAGGTTGGGGGGGTAACATGATAGATTTGGTTCATTACATACAGTGACCCAGCTGAATATTTCATCACAAATGTCAGTGTGTTGACTTCGGAATAAAAGCTACATTCAAGGGCTATAATTAATTAGTTCAATTAACTCATACTTGGTTGCCACAGCTTTTCATTTATATCATTCATTCTTTTATTTATATGATAGATTTGGGGTGGAGTAATCACATAATTAATTAAACTAATTTGATCAGGAATCCACCATTCTGTCTACACAGATAATTGCTAGTAAAGTTAAATGATAGTAACAGTAAAATAACTGAAACAAGATCTTCACAGTTTACAGTTGCTTTGTCACAGGGACTGGGACAGACATCTCATGCATAATTGAGGAACAAGGGATTGAAATGCTTGGCAGGATCTCTAAATTGTCGCATAGGGTGAGATAAATAAACTGTTTAGAAAATAAAAAGGCTGACAGACAAATGAATAGCAAGGCAATTAAAGATGTATAGATATAAAAAGGGAGATATAGGGAGTGTCCCTCACAAAGACTTGGTAAACTAAATATATAGTGTGTGATAGCCAAACAGTCAAAACACTGTCTAATGGAGTTTTTGTCCTGTGATGTGTAATTTTAAGTGATGTTTTTATAAATAAATAAAAAGGAAAAAAGAAAACATAATTCTCCCTTATCTGACAGGCCCATTTAATATCGAGTAAATGGTATTGCCAGCATGGATTGGATGAATAATTGAGCTGCAAAACTACTATTGGTATTTAGTGTAAAGCCATGAGCTCAAATGAGCTACCTTAAAATCAGAAGAAACGGTTAGCATCTTTCTCAAGAGTGTTTACAGGTAGACCAACTCCAGTGCTTGAACCTGTGACATTCTAGCTGGAAGTGAAACAACCAGAACAGAACTATTCCTGCCCCCCCACAGACGTCCAATAGAAACATGCACTTATCGTGTATAGTTGACCATCCAGCTACACATACTGAAGACTTTTACATTGTTTGTGCTTTTCAGACTTCCTTGTTTATAAATCTTTGTTATTACCATGGTAACACTCGCCAATTTAAAAGTCAAATAGGCCGTTTTCACATTTCCGGGGTACGACTTCCACTTGCGCTTTACCAGGGTACAACGGGGTACGACTTCCACTGATGCGCTTCAGTCCGGTGGGATTGTATATGCATTGAAAATGCTGCAAACAATGAGGAGGGCTCAAAGTTCTATGATTGTTGCGTACCTTTAAGTACCATTTCTAGCGGTAAACAGTCTTATCTTAGTTTCCATTGCTTTCCAGCAGACGAGGACCTCAAGAAGAAATTGATCATGCTATTTGGAGGGATGAGGTGCCAACTTTTTGCAGTGTAGTACCTGTGTCTGCAGCACTCATTACTCCACCCTAATGCGTACGTAAGGACCGTAAACAGGATGAAACCGGAAATTGGGATGCACTTCAGAAATTCTTCTTCTTTGCATGTGAAAGAGGCCTATGCAATAAAGAATGATGTAATAAATAAAGGTTGAATGTCTTAAAATAATTTTTGTATTAATTGTCCAAACTAGATAAACAGCTCCAAACAATTTGCACTGTTTAATATGTAAAATATGTGTAAAATATAAAATAAATAAATCGTTGTAGCATTGACACACAGATGCACAGTTACATGTACAGTTATCTTGCCCACAAGTGCATACTCGTACAATGCCGGGAAGTAAACTGTAGTTTGGTTATAATGTGCTCCTCACACCGTGAACAGATAAGATCGCTCCACTTGTCCTCATAGTTCGGCCAGCTTTATCTAAAATGTGCTTTTCCCCCTTCTGTCCCTTATTTATTGGCAATCTCTCCTCTATGAAGGTTATACAATGTAGTGTAGGCCTGGCATTATCTTGACCTTCGGAAAGGCTCTTGAAGCACATGCTGTTATTTTTTTCTGGGAGAAAATACCCATTACACTGGAATGAGCTGGTATAAATCAAGTGGCTCATAGCCAGATTCCCGTGTGACGCGCACAGCATCACAGAATGTCACAGCAACACAAAAGGAAGAAAAATGGATTGAGTAGGAACATATATCAAGAGTAGGCTCAATAAATCAAGTGATTTTGATTTCATAAATCATTCCACAAGCTAATTTGGGATTGCTATACTTCATATTTAGGTTGTTATAGAGAGTATTGCACCAGGAAGTGGGGTGCCTGGCTGGGTTCAAAACATCTGTGAGGTATTCACATCCTCGGTTCCCTTAGTAGGGACCAGCTCTATTACTTATGGTACATGATCATGTGATCATGGTAATCCAATCAAAAAAACTCTACCATCACGCCAAATGGCTGAGAGGTCAAAGCTGCACCCTTGACCCACCCCGTGGGGCATAAATAGCCTTCCCCTCTCAACTTCCTCTTTTCACCACTGAGCGCCTCGGGACGCACCGTACCGCAGATCTGGTCCCTACTCACGGATCCGAGGATGTGAATACATCCCAGATGTTCACTTTTGCAGGAACTGCAATCTATTACTTATGGGACCGTATACAATCACGTGACCAGTATGGTGGCGGACTGAGGGGATTCCCAAACATTTGCACAGCATCACTAACACCCCTGTGTGAAGCCTAACATAGACCCAAAGACGGCGGGTAGAAAGGCGGGTAGAAAGGGGACCTCAGTCCCTCTTCCTTAAGCATACGTCATGCGGAATTAATGGACTTGACAGGAATGTCATAGAATGCTTTTGAGACAGTATGTGGCTGGCACTACTGGGTTACATGCTCCAACAACTCCATCGGTCATGGAGGGTATGGTAACATCCAGCATGTAGAATCACACAAATGTGTGCGGGGAGCTCCAGCTCGCCTTTCTACATATGTCATCCACCGAAACCCCTTTGAAAAAGGCCCAGGAAGACGAGTCCCCTCTAGTCGAGTGGGCATGCAGGCCTAGCGGGACTTCCAGGGGACCTGTAGGCCAGCCCTATTGCCTCAACCAGCCAGTGCGACAGCCGCCCCTTGGACAGAGGCTTACCTCTGGCTTGGGTGCCAAAGCACACATACAGCTGGTCGCATAACGTGCTCTCCAGCCCTGTGTCGGGGGGAAATTTTGCAGCCTGTTCATATCTGCCCCGCTCCTCTTTAGAGCTCATTCAGGGCTTCGGCTGTGTCGCCGATGGACCCTGCTGTTGGCGGTGGCTGGACTGAGACCTGTTCCGCTGACCTGGCTGTTGTTTTTTCCTGCTCGAGGAGTGGAAGGAGTCCACCCTTTTTTTTACTTCCCCATGGATCTCAGGGAAGAGTGGGATGAGGGGAGGGCCTTGACAAGGGGCTCCCCTCATAATTCTCCATCCAGAAATGACCCTTCAGCCACGGTGCGAAGCTACTGTGCTAGCCCCGTCGTCGGGGTAGATAGTCTTCCGACGACTCCAGCACGCAATCTTCGTGGACGCCGAACTCTATGTCCTCTTCCCCTCTATGGCTCCTCTCGGAACCTGCTCGGGATGGAGATCACTGGACGAGTGGGAGGCGGCGGGCTATGATCATGTACCATAAGTAATAGATTGCATTTCTTGCGGAAGGGAACGGCCATTGTTTTATTCACCAAGTACCAGGAATTTGTCTTTGGTGACAATGGTCCAGAAACACACTGCCATACCTTAGTAAGACATACTGCAGCAAAGCATACTGCAGTACATAGAGAGAGGGCGTCATTAATATGCCCTTTTACTTGAGGGTTTGAGGGCCTGTGGCCTCATGATGACATTCTGAAATGTGATATAAAAGCGTTACCATGATGTTGCAGTAATTTAGATGTCCAGCGGTCTATTCAATACCGTCCAATCAATACTGCTGATCAGATTTCTTTCAGACCCTTTGCTCAGTCATCTTCACTTCTTGGTATTAGTGGCCCCCGCCAGTAAGGATTATTGACGAAAGAGTGCAAACGGCTGGAGGCACAGAGAGAGCTCTAATTTCAAAGCGCAGTGAATAAAGCCGCTATAGCTTGTGTGGACACGACAGAGGGCTCCGTTTGATTGGTGGATTCTACCGGGTATGTCATGTCATTCATTCATTTTTTACTTCATTATCTTCAGGGTTAGGAAGTAACTGATTACATGTAATCAGTTACTTGTAATCTTATTATGAAAAAACTGTATCTGTAATCCATTACAATTACCATCTAAAATAGTGGAATCATATTACAGGTATTTTTTTTTTTATTAGATGATTACTTCTAGGACTACTTTCAAATATAAAAGGGAAGTTTGCATAAGAAAAATGCATAATACAATTGGATGTTCTCTTATTAACCTTTCATTAACGTCAATCAATTTAATTGAAATAAAGTCCTACCTTAATCTGATCCCATGCGCAACATATGCTGTACGATAACAAAAATAGAAAGATTTGGCGTGCCAATGCAGTAAATTAATTTGGATCACATTTCAAAGAACAATGTTTACGTGTGAAGTAATCAAATAGTAATGGAAAGTAATGAGATTATATTACTAAATTTAGGTAATCCAAAAATTAAATTACTGATGATAATTTAGTTTGGTAGCTAGTAACTGTAATGGATTATATTTAAAAAGTAACCTACCCAAATCTGATTATATTGTTCTTTCATCTATCTATCTATCTATCTATGTAGAAAACAATATCAAATTTTTTACAATACTGTGAATCGAAGGAGATCATCGTTCATATCCACCGATTATCTAATTAGCAAGAAATTAAGTATTTCTAATGAGATCATCTTCTATTATTTCCTTGGTTCTACTGGAAGTTTCTATCTCTTAATGCAAAGGTACTGGCCAACTAAGGAGCAGGAATGATATATTAATGGGCGTGAACATGAATTGTCCAATCACATTGACCAAGAAACATGAAAACAATACCTATTTGCTGCCAACTAAAATGGAAAATATGAAAGAACCAATTAGAGAGCAGCCTCAGGTCACCTGCTTGCCAAAGGTTGAAGCAGCCTTCTTTAAGAAAGTACAGTAGACTTTCTTCTCTAGATATTTGGAGGAGGGCGGCATCCCAGTACCCCACATTGATGAACTGCCACTGAGTAGAAGGATGTGCAAATCATTAGTAATCAGAATATTGGTGCAATCAGTGAAAATGCATCACTTTCAAATCTGAAATTGAATAGACAAGCTCAATCCAAATTCAATATGGTTTCAGAGCCAGGATGGTGTAAATCATTGATAAAAGATTTTTTTTCTTTTTTTTTTCTTTTACATTTTTTGCTGGCGGAATATCTCATGTGTAGGCTGCGTAATTAAGTAAATTGAGGAATTATAAACTTGAAAATAAAAAAATGAATGAACAACATCTCAGAAAAAATGTGTGAACATAGACATTACAAGGACACATTGATCATTCATATGATCAATGTGTTCATATTCCAACTGTATATATATTTTTGCAATAATTTACACTGTTTAGAACAAGCACACATTAGCCATGGCAGACTAATAATATCCATTGTTTACTGTTACGCACTTTTGATTTGACGAATATTCATAAAGAATACTCATAATGCCACCATTCTGTTTTGATAGGCACGATACATTAAGCTAAACGTTGTTCTAATGGTTCGTCTGGCTGTTAGCCATTCCTGTGGTGAATGGATGTCCCGCTCAACTGTTAGCTCACTGTGAGATGGAAATGCAGGCCATAAACCAAACAACTGACAGTGAACCTTTCATTTTATTGCCTTTAATATATATATTTTTACTGCCCTCCCAGGTAGGGCGGCTGTTCAAATTAGCCAGCTTCCACCCCCCCCAAGACCCCACCGGGCTGCATCCGTACTCATCAACGACATAGGGCCAGACCAATTCTAATATTATTTTATGGCCACAGCATTTTTCATCCACCCAGCCTCCAATAACTTCCAACTTGGATTTTATGACTTTGCTCTTCCTCTCTCTGTCCCCTTCCCTGTCCGTGTCAGTATATCTCTCTCTCTCTGTCTCTCTCTCTATCGCTTTCTCTTGATATTTCTATCAATCTCCCCCTGCACCATCGCTCCTCCACCTGCTTCTTCTCAAGCCTCTCTCCATTGCGCCATCACATTGTTACATGTTCCTCAGCCCCTCTCCCTTCCTCTCCAGACCTCTCTTCCAGACTCCTCTCCTCTCCCTCTCCCTCCTTCCTCTGTGTTCACTTTTTCATTTATGGGCGAGCTGCGGCGGACTGCGTAATGAAGGCGAGGTTATAAAGTATGGGGAGTGCCCCAGGGCCGGCTCACAGCCTATATATCGGCAGACACAAAAATTGAAATCGGACGGAGATGGAGACAGAGGGGCAGAGACAAGAGGATTAGAGACCCATGAAATATAGAAAAGGCCGAGATTAAAGAGATCTAGAAAAACACAGAAGGAATAAAGAAGTTGCTGGTGGTGTGTGAGTAGTTTCCTTATGCTACTTTAAGTCAGAGTGCCTGAAAGATAATAGGACAGGGCACTGTACTGTAGCTGTAGAAGGCCGCAGCAGAGAGCCAGCGGTCAAACGTAAACAAATAAATAACTAATCAATCCTGTAAGATGCAACTTTAACATGGGATGTATTTCTTCTAGCCTGGCTCTGCCAGACTTTTGTTCTAAGTTCAATTTCTACTGAAAACATAGCCTGGAAACCCTGGTCGCCACTCTGGATGGCATTTTTTGTGTGGTTACACCAGGTTATAGTGTATTCTTCAGCCGGAACTCCCCTAAAATATGCTTAATGGCAGTTCTAAATGGGACCTGGGAAAGTAAATTTAGTTCCTTCAGTGTGAGGGAGTTGGTTCCACACAGTGTTGCAACAATGCATTAGAATGCGCTTGTTTTAGAACCCTGGCTGTGTAAATAAAAGCACAAATATCTGAAGAGTTCAGATGCAAGAACCTCTCTAAGTCCATCTGACATATTTTCTTTTCAAAATATTAGTATTTAAATAATTTGTTACGTTTTTGGAAATTATTTATTTGTATTCAATGACGCAGCATTGTAGTAAAGGTGAAATGAGTGAACCCATATTTGGAAACCTAATAAATATAGCTGTTTTAAGTTGCTAATTGCTACTTTTTGGCAGATGGACATAAAGGTTTTTGCACCTGAACTTTTATAGCCTTCACAATGCGTTTCCACTGTGCAGGGCTGAACTTATGAGCACCCTGCATTGAATAGAGAGAAATTCAAATTAAAATATCAACAAGCTTTCTCAAGAATGACTACACTTTTAAAACATATTACATACAACATATACTGCATAATATATATGTTGAGTATAAAGAATGTGTTGAATAAACTTAGTCATGAACTATTATTAACACGACCTCATTAATTATTATTATTAACAAGACCTCAGGAGCGGTGACATATTGTAGCTGGAGCTCTGACTAATACCTATATGCTGTGCAATTATTGGAAAAACCCAGAAATGGAAATGAACATATGAATGACTCATGTATGACAATTACAAAGAGTTTCTATATTTGAAACAATTTGAAGATGACAAAATTTAGACTTAATGACTAAAGGCTTGCCATATTATTTCGCAATTCTTGACACACTGAATGCCTCGTCAACTTTGACACGAACCATGGTGAAATTTGGATAAATCACCCAGGTTTGGATTAATGCATTGATGGTGGTAGCAATCAATCATTTATTTAAGTTTCACCACTGATACGGCCAACATCTAATGTTATAGAGATGAGTTTCGAGTTTCCCGTGATACTGTAAAAATGCTATGGTCATTGTAATCCACACAGGTCACTGGACATTTTTCCAGTTAGGATTTAATGGAAAATAAGTGATTGAAGTGTAAGAAAACAATCCACCCACACTTCCCCATTTTCCTTCACAACCATCCACCCCAAAATAAACTTTACAGAAACTCTCAAATACGTATCTGGTGGGCACACTACACCAGAGAACTGAGGTTTTAAATTTAAACAGTTGTGGGCTAGCTCAGCAGTTTCTGAGCGTTGAGCGTTGGTCGGCTGGTGGCGAGGGAATGACGCACAAATCAGTTTGGAGAGTAGGCAATAACCAGCCTTGCCAGGGGCCGTGTAGCTTATGCACACAGAAAGCATTGCCCAATATGCACTGTGAAGGATGTTGCTGTGGGAAAGGTTTCAAAGTGGCACAAAAACTGCCATTTGTGGACTGAATGTGGTTAGTTGGCTTTTAGATGTGGTTTTATACCTGTGGGAGCTGGATCATGATGTTATATTGGAACAGCTGTGCTGACAAATATTCCTTATGGAATATTTTAAGTGATGACGTTACATGTGTAATGGTCACTATGCATTTTACAATTCCCAGTCTGTCTATGCAAGTATGTCACAGCCATTTTTATACTGTATAGGAGATGACAGGCATTCAGCACTGTTGGAAGAAAAACATGATTCCATTATTGTGGAAAATCAGGTCGGTTCACCACCTTTGACCTTATAAAGAATCAAATAGACCTCGAAGGTGACAGGGAATGACCTTTCATTTATGCCCGCAGTAAATAATTTGTTTATTTGACCACAGACCAGCCTAGAGCCATTAGTGAGACAATTGTAATAATGCCCACTCAATATGTGAGAAAGGTCACCCTGTGTAATGAGGGTTTCAATATCCTGGTTTCCAGTGCAGGGTCATGGGCTGAGGGCTTAATCACTGTTCATGTCACTCACTTTTCCCCACAAACACTGTTAATGGTAGCGCATTCACTGGCATTTTTCAGCAGGCATAGGATTTTGAATTGGCTATTTTCAAAACAGTCTGTTAGCGCAATATTGTGCAGTCCGATGAGCTGCAGTTATTTACAGCTATTTAGGTGAAGATGGTAGAACAACTTACACTGGATTAATTGGCCAATTTTACAGGCCTTTCTAAAACTGTTCTCTGCTGCTAGGCCCTGTGGTAGATCATCAATAATTTAAAGAAGCAATACCATACCTAATGTTCCTTCATTATATAAATGTTTCAATCAGGGCTTGTGAGAGAAGTTCACTGAGCTGTAATTATATTGGCTGAACACCATTTTACAGTAGTACCATTATTGTAAATGTATAAATAATGAATTGATATTCTGTCTCGCTGTTACTGTAACTAAGATTAAGTTAAATAAAATTATAAATAAAAAAGTGATGACCTGCATAAACACAGTTAGCAGATTGTCCTGCAAAAAATACACACACACAACTCTGTGTGCGCGTGTGTGTGTCCTTGCGTGCATGAGTATGTATGTGTGCGCGTGTGGGTGTGTGTGTGTGTGTGTTCAAAGCTAATTAAATATACAATAAGCCAAGGAGTTGGCCATCATACATCTGTCACCTGGCTGTGCCTACTAGTGTGTGTGTGTGTGTGTGAATTCTTGCTTTGATTATGGATATGTCAAACTCACTACCTGTGAAGCTGGCAGCAATACATATTGACCGGCTGTAGTACATGACATAGGTCATGGATCAGGTCCTGTGTCTGCTCTGCGTTCCATACATCATACTAGCAGGCTATCACAGGCATGGCCAAGGCCCTGCTTTTACCCTCGGGGCCTTCAGCGCATAAAGGGGACTGGGAGCAGTGGTTGCAGTAGACTTTTTCGTTGTCCTTCATTTTGACGGGCAGGGTTGTACATATTCCGTCATGATCTATTTTTAACCGTCATTCATTTTTATTAATGATAATATGAACTAGGCCTAATTATTAATTAAGTCTCTTAGTTTCGCGTTTGTCTCCATTTTAGACTTTAACAAGACAGCATTGGTTTAGCAGGACAGAATCAGATTGATTTCACATAAACCCATTTGCAGCTTGGTCTTTTCAGTGGTATTGTAGGGGCAGTCGGGCACATCAGCCAGCCTTTACAGTGACAAGTTGGTGTCAATGTTTAATTTCCTACATTCGACACAGCACGCCCCGCCACATGCAGGTCACTTCAGAACCGTGATCAGTTCACACTAGAATCTGAAACGTGCCACATTTAACAGGTAATGTGAACAGTAAAACAAAAAAAATCGGATTTGAGCACTAAATCGGAATTGAGCATTAAGGATTGCAGTGTGAACGTAGCCTAAGATTCATCCATAAGATAGAAAAAGATAACGTGTGACTTTGTTTATATCCGGCTTCCGAGTCGCCGGCCTCTTGACTCAAGTCACTGCACCGTAGCAAGGGGCGGTGTCTTTTTGAGTTGTTGGGGATTCGATTGGAATGCGTCGCTTTAAAAACGAGCGCGCCTATTTCAAACACTCGCTGTAGTGATGATCACATCTTAGTTTGATTCAACATGCAATTATAGACTATGAACTCAGCATCCTACTGATAGATAGGACGACTTTGATTTCCGATTTATAATGGAATAATAATAATGGAACATTTCCGTTTAATGCGACCTCTGACTGGGAGACGTGTGTTATCGAGGCGAGGGTTGGGGCTGCTGTACAGTACAAAATAAAAGCAAACAAGTGACTTTGAACAAATCATTCTCAAGCTCGATTGGTCATTGAGTCTGTATTGCCATGAGCCCTTTGCACCACATTGGTTGTTACCCCGCCCCGACTTAATGGCAGGCTGTCTCTTCCTATTAAAAGTAAACACTACTCAGTGTTACTGAATGCTCGGAAATTAACTGTTTGTAGTTATGGGACCAGAAAAGTTGCAGCATTTGTATATGGAAAGACAAAACAAAATATTTTACGCAAACCGCTACGCTTACGCTACTTGGGCTACGACTCCGGTGTGAAGGTATGCTGCTCGTACCTTTACTGTGCACAAGAACCCAGAATTTCCACCACAGTCTTTTTATAAATTATGAGTTCCAACAATCACTCATTCTCTCTCTCTCTCTATCTCTCTCTCTCTCTCATTCACTCTCTATCTCCCAATATTTTTTAATTATCTCTCTCTCTCACTCTCCCAAAACTCACTCTGTAACTCTCTCTTGCTGTATCTCACAATACTCACTCAATAACTCTCTCTCTCTCTCTCTCTTTGTGTGCGTGTCCATAAAGGGATGCTTGTCTCTCCCTCTCTGAAGGCCTGTGTGATGATGTAACAAATCATGTTGTCACACGCTGCTCCCGGCATATAGAACCCAGTCCTCTGATGTTACAGTGGCTCATGAATAGTCCTGGGCTCATTATCCCAGTGACTCGCTCTCCCAGTTTCATCTTGTGTCTGTCCCTTTGTTTTCTTAACACACTTCCTAATGACCAAGGTGGCATTATAGGAGGCACAGTGGGACCAGAACAAGTGGGCAGAGAGAAACAGGAGAGATCTTTTCAGCTGACTGGGCTTTACTGTAAGAGGAATCAAAGCACCGATGACTGTTGTGTTACTATAACGTGAGCGGAGGATATCTGGGAATCCATTTTTTTCCTCGTCGCGTTGCAGTTTAAAGAGGCCCTGCTCTCTTATTTCCCAAATGTCTGTCTTGTGCATGTTTCATACGCTCTTTAAGGCAATGTGAATGTGCAAAATGATGAATTATTGATTAGACTCCGAGCTGGATCAAACTGCAAAATTGCCTCTATTTGTGCATCCCTGTGATTGTGTGTGTGTGTGTGTGTGCGTGTGAGTGTGAGGGTTTTGTTCTTCCTATTGGAGAGTGGCAGGTGCATTGTAACTTACTGTGACATGCATACATTCCTGTCAGACTGAACTGTTTGTGTCCTCTACATTATGGAAACTGCAGGATATACATTAGGCTTTACAGGGACAGCTGTTAGCTGGGTGCACTAACAACTGGCCTTCAGGTGTATCTGAATGAAAATGGATCGTGTGAGTTTTCGTGCTATTGAGGATTCTGACCTATGTCGCTATTTCCGCTGTTGCTGTTATGATAGTGCTTACTCAGCAATTTTGTATTGATTTTGGATTGTGTGTTGTCACCTCTGCTAACAAAAAAACAGAAACATACCTGAATTATTGTGTATGATGGGATGCATTTCCAACTAGGTTAAAAAAAAACCTAGCCTGGCAAGACCATTCTGATATGGTGAGCTTCAGTTTGACTTCACTACGAGCATGGATATTGTTTAGCTATCGGTTTATTGGTTAGCTATAGGCGTGTTTTTTTCCTTTCAGCAGCTTATGAACTTTATGGGTTTGGGTGATTTGTGTTCCACTCTGGACGTTGACTTTGGGGAATTAAGGCGGCTTCTTTTGGGAAAGGCAAAGAAAAAAAAAAAAAGCTCTGGTCTGGAAAGAATATGTGTTTGCTTGGTGCAATTAACGAAACAGAAACGCGTCATTCATCTGAACCTGTGATTTGACTACTGTCTACTCCTAGGTTTCACATTGAGAGATCCTCTTCTGCATGCAGTACCATTGTGGTAGCGCAAGAATGCACCCGCTCTGACGTTTCTCAATATGACATATTGCTATGTTATAGAGTACAGAACTGGCGCTTTTTGATTGTTTTTTGTTGCTGTTTTTTTTTTACCATTTTCTGTATACTCTAGAGACATTATAATGCATTGAGTTGCTGCCATGTGATTGGCTTAATATACACTATATTTGTATTAATGTGTAGGTACATAATAGTGTTTTTGTCTAGACTAGTCTCAAGACAAATTTATGTCTTGAGACTGACCAATCTGCCTCACACTTTGCTCTATCACACACACACACACACAATGCTCTGTCACACACACACACACACACACACAATTGGATGCAGTGTGTCACATTTTATCATACACCCACACAGGCAAACATCACAACCCGTTCTCTCGGTGGCGCACATCTTCCCCAGCCTCGACTCCCCCGACTGAGAGCTCACACTCAATTGAACCTGTCATCTCCCCTTTGGTGGACTAATAGCCGTCTACTCCTCGAGAGCTATTAGAGAACAGGCCATGTTATTGGAAATCAAAGAGGATTTGGAGTCGGGGGGGCGGGGGTGTTTGGATGGGGGTCATCCCCTTGGAGGGGAGGAGCACCGTGAGGCGGTCAGTCCGCTACAGAAACATTCTCACTCGGCCATGGCCTCAGACATGTATTGCTTCTCTCACAGGCTTATGGTCAAACTGCATGATTTAATGGGATTTCTGAGATGACAGCCAATAGATGTCATGTTAGGTTGACATGATTACACTTAACACTTGTCCGACAGACAGGTGTAATACAATGAAATACAAATTCCTTGACCTCGAGTAAAGACGTCATCGGTTCAAGGAAAGGTGTGAAAGAGAGAATTCGTAAGGATTCAGGAATAGGAACCGCGTTGGCGAGAGAATCCGACTGCACGTTGGATAATATGCGACTGCCGGTGAATGTTAACGACGTGCCTTCTAACTTTTTACCATGCCGTTTCATGCAGGATATGTGAACATGGACAGCCCCATGAAAAATGTAACAACTGGTGTAAAATCTATAAAAATAAGTTTCTTATTTGGTCATGTTTTTAGCCTATGCTAGATACTGATCTAATATGATTTAAAGAAGTCTCTTCCCATCCATCAATAAAAGGAGCAACACTTACTGTATAGCAATATAGCCTGCTGTCAAGTAGCACTTTAAACTGTCTATGGGAAAATAAATTATCCATGCATGGTAACTCATCATCTGTCAGCTTAAAAACCAAGTAATTCACAGTGGAACATTCTTTAATGGTGTCCTATCAATATCACAAATGACCTTTCCCTAGCCCCGCCCTGTTTTGCATATCCTCCAATAACAATTGAGTATTTTTTGACTCTGACGGAACCTTCCGTCAACTGTCAGTTTTGCTGTAATAGCTCTCTATGGTGTTTTGTCCAACCTAGTTACAGTAACTAGGTTACTAGTTTCAGTAACTAGGTAGGACAAGTGAAAGGGGCGGGGCTTTGGAAAGGTCAATTGCTGCACAATAAATATAATATTTACTCTTCCCCGACACACTGAAGCTAATAATGCCACATTAAAGTGAAAATGCACGTTTTCAGCAATTTCAGCACGAACTACACACAAAATGCAAAAAGCACCTTCAATATTTTTTGATAGAGCGATAGATGTTTGATACAAAGTATAATTTACTTCAGTGAGCTGAAAAGAAAACATCTGAAATATGTTTTCAGCATAGACACGTGGTTAAGACATGAATACCAATTGTATGAAAATAATTGCCAAATGTATTTTGCTATGTAAGAGAGGCTACATTTGACATGATGATATTTTGTTTTAATGAATGGCAGAATGATGCGTAGCAAGGAATTGTG
>JAODUE010012637.1:0-5000 GCA_027564755.1 Amblyopsis hoosieri | reverse complement strand
TTTAGCTGTCTGGGCACTGCCTAGGTCAGCCTCCACAGCAAAGTGCTGTTAGTGACACACCCACTTAAGAGACCAAAAGCGTTCCACGTTTGCTCCAATAAAATGCATTACAATGCTCTATCTTTCTATCTATCTGTATAACTATAAATTATTTTACCGTATCATGTCCGTGGCTGCCAGTACAACGCAGAGTGGTCCCAACCACTACAGTTTGATGAAGCGCAACAATGTCAATATGTCCAGACCGATTTGCCAAAGTCAAACTGGAGCTTGCGATAAGCATGGTCTCACGAGGTTAACATGGAGGTGCATGTCAAGGCAAAGGGCTACTCTAGGCTATAGGCTGAAAATAACACACACAGGCTACATTCAGCAGTTCAATCTGTACTCTTCAACTGTGTTATTGCACAAGTCACTGTTGCAGGTGGCTGTTAGTGGGGAGGGGTAGAGAATTGTGAGCCTAGAAGAGTTCTTGTATGGCCGGGGGCGCGCAAACAAGGAAACTCTGAACCAAGAAACCAAGAAAAACGCAACCACAGGGTTCTCATGCCCGCCCTCTCCTTCCGACCTCTGCCACAACTGTTGTTGTCTTCCAGTCTTTCATTCAATGAAGGAGGCAGCATGAGTCTTTAGCTGCAACGGGGTTTGGTCATTACAGCATGACGCCTGGCTGTGCTGGCGCCAATTTAAAATTGAACACAGTGTGCCTGTTGTGCATCTAGACAAATGCTGCAAGTGTCAATCAAACCTCAAATCATAACCTCAGACACCAGCCCGAGAATATGCCTATTGCAGGCAGCCAAGTAGAGACACCGCTTTCAGAGTCGACCGGTTAGCCGGCCGACCCTCGAGCCGACAATCCAACAGGCCCACACTACAAAAAAATCTAAATATTAACAAGTATATTTGTCTAATTTCTAGTAAAAATATCTAACTACACTTAATATAAGACACAATAACCTAACAAGAGCTCTTCAATCCAGATATAATGTCTTATTTCAAGGAATCTTACAAGCAAATATTCATGTTCCATTAGCAGATTTATTTACTTATTATGAGCAAATTTTACCTTTTTTTTATTTTTTGAAGAGATTGTGTAGAGTATGTAGGTGCATGTAAATCCATAGATGGCATTGTAGGGAGTATGCAGTATAGTTGGTTTTCGGAGAAGTCCTGAGACATTTTTGTCTCCCCCAAAATGTGGGTGTGGCGCACACCCTTACAGAGACACCGTAGGACGATAACAAGGTTCTGCACAGCAACATGCTCCCATTGCAGCATGTTGTACAGTATTTACAAGTGACCCGCTGAGCCTAACTCATTCCCCCCTCAATCATGATTTGTGGTTTTCAGAGTCAGTCGTTCTAAATGTCAACACATCATCTGTGCAAGGCTTGCCATCAGATTTGTCTGTTGGATGGTCTGACATGAGATAGCTATCATGTCGTGACAGAAATCAGATGGTTTATGTTTTTGTTTTTCCTGATGGAGGTGTGTAGAGATACATTCATCATTTATCTCACAGTTTCAATCTCCCTTGCTTGTATTTCGCTCCAGATGAAAAGTACTGCATGTGTGCGTGTGTGTGCGTGTGTGCGTGCGTGTGTGTGTGTATGTGACCCTATTTATTTCACTCCGACTCATTAAACATCGAAAGGGCTTTTAAAGATGATCACAATCCAGCCTGACATACAAAAACAGGTTTGTGACTATTTATTGCAGCTACATAATATATTAAATATTATATCAGGGCACTTGGTACTACTATACAGGCAGGTGTTCTCTCAATTTGTTAGTGTTAGCATAGCAGTGCAATGAGCATATGTCCGCCAATGTGTGTTCGGCCTTGTCTCCAGGGGGAAACCAAGGTGCTCAAACTGAAGAACCTCAGGCCAAAGGACTTCTCCGACTACACCTGCCAGGTGTCGGTACGGAAAGTGTGTAACATCAATGACATGGCTGTCACCTTCAAGCTCACCAACGAAACCAGTAAGTCAAGTCTGTTGGTCTCCAACTAACACAATGCTCTCCCTCTCTCTCTCGCTCTATTTGTTTCATCATCACTCCATCTCCACATCCACTTGAATGCATTCTCTTTCTGTCAATTTTAAATTCAAATAAATGTAATTCAATTAGCTTTATTGGCATGAAAATTCAATCTATTCTAAGTTCAAACAACAAAGTTGCTTGAGCTTCAAACAAAACAACTACAAAGTACAGTACACAAACATGACAATCAATGTTGTACAGTATAGAATATCCTCCTCCGTGTGCGCATGTGTGTGTGTGCGTGTGTGCTCTTAAAGTTCATTTACTGTTCCTCAGGTTGTAGCATGCTAAAACATATTTTACAGCGAGACATGTTTTGTTGCCTTCTCCTGGGAGTATTTTTCGTTCGAGAGCCCATTAAGTTCTTTGAAGCCTGTAATTTTAGAATTGAACCTACTAAAGTAAAAGTTTCTTATTTAATTCAAATGTTTTGCATTGTAAGAAGTGGGCATCGCTGTCTCAACCTCACCTGTCGAACAGTGACCACATATACTGTGATCTTTGTGTTGCCATGATTTCTCTCTCGCCCTCTCTTTCTCTCTCTCTCTCTCTCTATTTCTTTCATCATCGGGTTCTCTCTCCATGTCCACTTGAGTGCTTTCTCTCTTATTCTCTCTTATTCTCTTATTCTCTCACTCTCTCTTACTCTCTCTCTCTCTCTCTCTTTCATCATCAGTTTCTTCATGTCCACTTTAGTGCTTTCGTATACTCTCTCTCTCTCTCTCTCTCTCTCTCTCTCTCTCTCTCTCTCTCTCTCCCTCCAACCCTCCCTCCCGCCCCATCCGTCCACCTCACACTGTGTTACATTGTCTATCTGTCTTGTTATTGCGTGGCTGGGAGCTCATCTCGGCCCCTGTCAGCTGTAATTCAACTGTCACACTCCCTGTTATCTCCCATTCACTCTGCCGCCACCGCCGTGTCCAGCTAGCACAGCAGCGCCCGGGCGCACCGGGCCGCTCCTGACAATGTTGTTACTGTTGACAGCGCTGTCAGTTCTACCGTGGTGGTACTGATACACCCTGAAGGAAGCCCCCTCCCCCCCTTCCCCCACCCCCCCGTTTCCCAGACACTTGTAAATCTTTTTTTTCTTCTTCTGTTTTTGTGTGTGTGTTTGTGTGTGCGTATGTGTGAGTTTATTTGCTCTCGTCTCCTCTCCTTGTGTGAAAACGTGCTGTAACCACAGAGGCTCTGTGACACGTGGCCCTAATTGTGCTCGGCCCTGGCAGCTATCTGCTGTATGATATGGATATAAACCTACAATAAGGACCCGTGTTTAATGGCTCTGCTGTTATTTTCCATAGCATCGTGTCCCGCTGAAGCCAGTGACAATGCATCAGAAACTGTTCTGTGTGAGCACAAGCTGTTAGGGAGAGATTTCATTGTAACAAGCAAGTTCAATGTTGCAACTTTGGAGCAGTTTCTTTGTTCAGTCTTGATAAACGGATGCCAGGTAGTAATGTACATTTAGCGTAAAAAGCCATGTCACATTAGCCTGGCTCCCCATGACTATTGCTCTCAGCTCAATTTTAACTGAGATTATAGTCTGGAAACCCTGCTTGTTTTAGCATTCACATTAGCCACCTAGATGAAGGACAAATCAACAATCAATGAAGTCAACCGTTTGTTTCGAAATAGTGATAGATGTAGATGAAGCGATATAAGCAGTTTTAGCAATGCTGATTGGTTAAAGGCTGTCCAATAGTTTTAAAATATCCAGAGGAATACATTGATGCCTAAACTTTGTTTATGATGTGGTTGAATCAAGTAATTAAGGAGTTGTACAATGTTTATTTTGTGCAAAGGAGAGATAAATCAGTACACTGCATTTTACATTTCTACTCATGATTCATTCAAGTCTAATTACAATTCCCATTTTGGAACTGCCTGAAAATTTCCAATCCATCCATCTATAGGAAAACAAGTGTGATTTGCTTTACTTCTGGAACCTTTGCACCTATGGAACTTACAGCAAAAGCTGTCCCGAGAATGTACAATGTCACTCCGATCAAGAAATTCATACCACAGTCATGTTACAGCAATTTTCTCTCATATCTCATGTTTGTTATTATTCCACAGCTCTGGCTGCTTGTGTTTCATTTTTATGTACACTGCCAAAAGTACACTTGAGAGGAGATACAATATTAATCAGTACATCTTGTTCCTCCGGAGGTCTGAGGATCTGTTTAGAATGTACATAATGTCATAACAAAAACCCAATGATGTTAAATCTGACATTTCACTCAAAACATATCAAGATTGAATTGCAAAAATAAAAAAAATAAGAAAAAAGTGAAGGAAAACCTGTCCCTCTGTAGCAGTATACTCCAAAAAGTTTGACCAATAGTTACTTAATAAAATTATGGCAACAAAGTGACACCTAACATAATTGAAGAGATTTTAATTGCTACAACTTTGAATAAAAATTACTGAATACATTAACTACATTTAAACCGTTTCACACAGAAAATGAATGTATATTTACTATGTTTCAAAGCAAAGGTAATTTATATTTACTAAGTATCTGTGAGAAACTAATTAACATGCACTAATTATGTGGGGAATATTAATTAATATTTACTAATTATCTGTCAGACTACAACTAAAAGTTAAGGGCAGCCCCACCTGGTACACAACTATACTTTATATTTGTGGTATCACAACAATGAAATGTACTACATACCTGGAAATGAATGCCAGTCAATAAATCTTGCACCTGGAAATAAATTTAGAATAAGTTTAACTCAAATTGTATAAATTCTAAATTCATATTGCATATAAACATAACAGGCAATATATCAGAAGTATGTCAACACTGCCAAGTTTACACTTGCTTTTCCACATGATTAAAATGTTGCAGTCAACAACTAGAAAATGTATACATTTTGGGAAGTTTTATCAAGCACATTTCAGTCAGTAAAGTTATTAAATACACAAGCAGCAAAAGGAAAACT
>JAODUE010012627.1:0-26822 GCA_027564755.1 Amblyopsis hoosieri | reverse complement strand
CGTAAAACGAGAGCTACGGTGCTACAGAAAGAAAACTCAAATACAAAGTAGTGTTTTCAGAGATTGGAATTTTTTTTCGTGCATTCAAATTCGATTTCGAGGTTTCACACTCTAAGTTACAACCTTTCAAACCTTATTTTTTCGGTTTCGAATTGTGGCAGGATTCTCATCCCATACATATGAGCTTTACCTTTCTTTTTCACTGAGCATCTTCTGTTCCAATTTGTCATGGACCTTTTCACAGATGTTTTCTAGAGAAAACACAGCTGCGGCTAGTTAGTTAATTGATAACGAACAGACAGGGTTGTTTTTATGTGTGCAAATGAACAAGCAAAGCATCGGCAATGCCTGCCTTCTGATTGGCACTCCTAAACCACACATACAGGTTATTACAGTAGTCCTGCTTTCCCTACTGCAACAGATCTGTTATACAAGTTGTTTTGGTTCACTAATCAGATGCCTACTTCATTTCAGGTATCCAGTTTCTTCCAGAATCTCTTAGAAATGAAGGGTTTCAGTCAACCTTGACTTGAGGTCTATACATTTACAGTGGTTCATCATTTCTTCTTGATATTTATGAACCTATGGTATCTAACAATAAATGATCTTCTTTCTAGATGTATGCGGTCTGCACTACTCTGCACTACTTGTGTTTGTGTTCCCATTTACAGAGCCAGGTGTGTGTACAAACACCGGGCTCAGCACTCACACAGAACAGTCAGCTAGCTAGGAGATATTCCCTGAATATCCTATGAATGGCTTATAATCGCTTACCCACCTTTAATGCAATAAACCAGAGAGAGCTAACCAATCATCCAGACAATCAGAAGCACAACGGGGTGGGGTCGTGGCGCGGCCACAGTATTCGTACATGCCCTTGCTGTGTTAGAACCATGCGTCTACCTTTGTGCATCCTTAGCAGCTTGCTGTTGAGCTCCACCACCTGCTGGTACTGCTGCAGCTCCAGCAGACACTGGCTGAGGTTGAGCGTTAACGGGAGACGCACCTTCTCCAGAGACTCCCAGTCTTCGCTCGTCCGGTCCACCTACACAGCACAGAGGCAGCAATGCAGACGGGGAAATGAATCGGACTGCGAACACTGTTTGGGATAGGTTTGGACCAAAATAAATGACCATAGTACTGAAACAGATTTTTGAATGGGGTGTGTATGGAGGTTTGGATGTGAGAGGTGCGAAAGACTAGCAGGGGAGGTGAGAAAAATGAATTTAAGACGGAGATAGTTGGGGACTGTATGTGAAAATCTATAGAGCAGCTGATATTTATAGATGCCTTTTCACTTCCCTCCATTTGCTAATAGACTAAAATTCCACACCTCCACTATTTTGAAAAAAGACAATTAAAGATGGTTAAAGTAGTATACAATATGCAGTAGAATACAATGATCACTGTCTTACATTATATTTTATAATAATCACACTTAAATGGAGTATAGTGAATGAGTCTGTATCCATTGGAAATACAAATGCCCAGAGCCATGTAGAAGAGAGTTAACTCCGTTGACTCTCCAATGGACCCTTTTTTCACAGCAGTTGCGGATCGTGGAACCTTGTACCAGTTCCCGGAAGTTAGCCGCATATTCTAGACGCACCCTATAAAATATATTACCGTATATATGTAAATCGATGAATTTATTGACTACTAATTATCAAAATTGTAGTTGTTTATCTTTATCAATCGGTTCAAATGACCCCAAAGCACTTTCTGGAACTGTTTTGCGTGAACTCTCTCTTCTAGTTTGCAAATGCTCATCTGGTTAAAACCTGATTTTACAATATTGTCTTTTTATAATAAACTATATTAACAGCCAGTACTTTCATCCCTGCCAGGCTGCCACTGACCTTGTCCTGGAGGGTATTTATGTATTCTATGACCTCCTTGAACTTCTCAGAAGCCTCTTGGAAGCGTGTTTCCTTCAGTAAGAAGTTGCCCTCGTCTTTGAGGAACATGACCATTCGTAGCATCTGCTGCCAGTCCATCTCCTGGCATTGAGCGGAAGCACTACAGGTCCCTGGCAGTGTCTCAGGATGCCTCCCCTCTCCTTTAGGCTGCTCTTCACGGGCTGTTTCTGCCCGACATGCTTCTAGAGCATTCCCTGTGCATACGTCCTGTACTTCTAGAGCATTCCCTGTGCATACGCCCTGTACTTCTAGAGCATTCCCTGTGCATACGTCCTGTACTTCTAGAGCATTCCCTGTGCATACGCCCTGTACTTCTTCCACCTTTTCTGTCTCTGCCTTCCTCTTCCCACCACCATCTTCCCCCTCGTCCTCCTGCGTAAGTCCGTCCTTGTGTTCCAGAATTTTCCAGTATTTCTCTCTCTCCTCCCAGTGCTTCTCTTTGATGCGCTCAGACAGGGCCTTCAGCTCTCTGTGCACCAGGCCAGCCAGAGTGGCGTCCAGAATGACCACCTGGTTGAAGTCGCGTCGGGCCTCCTTCTCGTTCCACACGGCAGCGTGGGCTTTGGCCCGCTTGTAGAAGCCCTTCACACAGTCTGGGAGAGAGAGGGGCACAGGGGGGCGTTCAAAAAGTGAGGCCAACGTTCGTGGCAAACGTGTTTGCTTTGAACTTGAAATGTGAACGTTAACATTGCATCCCGAAACGCTTTGGGCAGCGTCTGTGTGTGTTCGTCCAGAGCTACCTCAGACCGTTTGTGTGTGTTGGCAAACATTCGTGCTTGTGAACTTGTAAACATGGTATGCCACTGTTCACCGAATTTAAAAGCACCTCAGGTGTGGGATCACACATTAGGAACACACAGCAAACAAACCAACCACTGTCATAGTGGTTATAGTGGCTATCTCCCAATGTGAAGAATCCTTCAGGTCAAAGAATATTGGATCTGGGATCGGATCAACCCCAAACTAAATTGTAATTGTCTCATGAACTACCATGAATCCATGGTATCTGTTTGAGATTTGTCAGGTCATAGATAATCAGAGCATGTGTCAATGTAACCTCCTCATTGAAGATTACATGAAATGGTGGCTTAACACAAAAGTAGCCTACTTTCTAGTGATAATGAGCCCTAGTCATCTCCATTACATGTTCATATGCTTATGTTCATGGTTGTAAGGAAATATGTTCATATGCTTCTATTGAAGGTTGAAAGGAAATTATAAAGTAAACAGAGCACCCCTAAGTCCCCATGAATGTCAGCCTATGGACACCTGCAGCATGTTGAATTATACAGAAAGTACTGTAAGTCACGGTATTCAATCAAAATGTTACATCACTTTAAAGTCCTACAGCTACACCCATATGGAAATGTATATTTATTAACCACAGCAATACTGTTACACTTAAATAGCCTCTGCCAATTTCACAGAATGTAATATGCTGCTTCTCCGAACACTTGACCTTTCTCTGCTTACCTTTGTGTTTCTCTAGTAGCTTGCTGGCATGCTCTATCACTTCATAATACTCATCCAGCTCCAACATACACTGGCAGTAGTTCAGCTCCAGAGGGACTATCATACGACCCAGGTTGATGTAGTCGACATCACCTGGCATCTCCTGTGCACACACACAAACCAACAGAATAGCTTGTTGTGTGACTTGTGTGACTTGTGACTTGTTGTGTGACTTGTGTGATAAATGCTTCAGCTGATGGCTTTACACGGGAGGGTAAAAGCATTGTTGCTGCCACAGGTATCCCGGGCATCTATTACTGCGCTGAGTGAAGCAGTGGTGGGCAATTATGGACCACAGAAGCCCGACTGCACGTTTGGCTTTGTTCCAAAGCACCGCTGCCATCGCTGCTCGAGCTAATTAACACAGCTACACTACACAGAGAGGATTTAATCAGAGAAATCAGCTGGGGCGTGTTTGTTTGGTTGGAAAGCACGTGCACGCACGCACATGCGCACGCATGCACGCACACGCATGCACACGCACACGCACGCACGCACGCGCACACAAACACACGCACGCACACACACGCACACAGACGAGTGAACACATTTCTGCTGCTGTTAGGACATTTTGTGGCTAGACCTTGCACCTACAAGCCCTTTAAATCCAATGTATGGTGGCCTGACACTACTGAGAGACACACACACACACACACGCACACTGCTATAGGCTACTTGTAAAACCTTCCCCACCATGTCTCTCTCTTTGTCAGTGTTCCATCATGTTTCACACCCACCTCCTATAGAGATACATTTGTATTTTGAAGACTTCATTTACAAATGAAACATGCGGATGCTGATAATGTTGTTCATAAACATCCTGTATAACTGTACAGGGTGTTAAAATATGCTTGTGCGTGTTAAAATATGCTTGTGCGTGTACAAGGAATGTGGAGGGAGAGAGCAGGGTATGCAGCCTTCTTCCCTTCTCTCAGTGTGCACATCCCTCGTTCCTATCTAAGCGCTCTTGTTGTGCCTGATGTATAGGACCCCCAGAGGACCGTTACCTGATACCTCTCATTCATGGATGGGATCAGAGACAGCAGATACAAATTGTAGAAAAACACTGAAACTGTAACAGAAAGAGAACAGCTGTTTCCAAGATGAGGACCATAGAAAAATAAAATAATGTATAAACACTCAAATATAAAAAACGTAGGCCTATCGGGAAGTCGTATCCCTCCTCAGTCTATTATTCACCTTTCCCCTGCTAGACTGCAGATTTCTCATCATGTGTGATAATGGGGCCATGAACCTTCAAGTAATGTTGCCAATTACTCGCCTGGGTGAAGGCATGCTAATTAATGAAATCAGCTTCTGCAGTGAATTGTTGCCATGAAAACCTGCATACGCTGTAGGCGATAGTCCATGGCACGATTGGATTAAACTACATCGGACCTTCTTATCTATATTTATATCCTTCCTTGTTGTTCTTAAAGTTGGATTGGGGCCACTGGGAAGGCACAAGCTGGTTTTCACAAGGTTAAAAGTTTGGAGATAATAGTCCAAAACATTCTAAATATGTTTAAGAATGTTCTAACAATACTTTAGAGATATATCAACAAAATAACAAACAAGCAAACATATTGCTCTTTTTCCAGCACTGATTATGGTTGTAGCTATTATCATTATTATCCTGTGTTTGAATGCAGCCAATATAATTGATTTGAAAGTCATGGCATGACATTGAAGTCATGGCTTTAGCGCTAGCTCTAGCTCTAGCTTTAGCTTTAGCTCTAGTTCTATCTCTAGTTCTAGCTCTAGCTCTAGCTCTAGTTCTAGCTCTAGCTCTAGCTTTAGCTTTAGCTCTATCTCTAGTTCTAGCTCTAGCACTAGCTTTAGCTCTATCTCTAGTTCTAGCTCTAGCTCTAGCTTTAGCTCTATCTCTAGTTCTAGCTCTATCTCTATCTCTAGTTCTAGCTCTAGCTCTAGTTCTAGTTCTAGCTCTAGTTCTAGCTCTAGTACTAGCGCTAGCTCTAGCTTTTGCTCTAGCTCTAGCTTTAGCTCTAGCTCTAGTTCTAGCTCTAGCTTTAGCTCTAGTACTAGCTCTAGCTTTAGCTCTAGCTCTAGTTCTAGCTACAGCTCTAGTTCTAGCTCTAGCTTTAGCTCTAGCTCTAGCTTTAGCTCTAGCTCCAGTACTAGCTCTAGCTTTAGCTCTAGCTCTAGATTTAGCTCTAGCTCTAGTTCTAGCTACAGCTCTAGTTCTAGCTCTAGCTTTAGCTCTAGCTCTAGCTTTAGCTTTAGCTCTAGCTCTAGTGGAACCACCTGCCATAGACTCACCCTGGACTGGACTGTTTTCAGCAGCAAGACCGCTTCCTTATACTTGTTGGCTGCCTCCATGAACTCCCTCTGACGGACCAGAGCATTGCCCTGCATGTGGAGGGTCGGGACGGCCTCCAGCTTCTCGTCCTTTTCCATCATCCATGACTCTCGATGGTAGGACAAGTGGTCTCCTACCTGGGAACAGCAGGGGCACAGAGGCACTAGGAGATCCATACCACTCAATGGCAACTTGACAATTTAATTTATCTGAGCTATTTATGTCCTGCTGTTCCTGGACTCCCCTTGTGGATTCTAGCGTGTTCTACATAATGTTGTATCTCCTTTCAGACACAACCCAGCCAGGGGTTTGGTTCCTTTGTTTAGAAAATCAAGTGTAGGATTGTCAGATTTCGAGGAAAGGCGGGTTGTTATGTATATATATGCATGAATCTCTGTGTGTGTGTGTGTGTGTGTGTGTGTGTGTGTGTGTGTGTGTGTGTGTGCGCGCATGTGTTTGGGATGGTATATTTCACTGTCTTGCTGCATGTGCATTTCTATAACCATTGCTTTTGTCTTGTTCCATAACATCATGTCTCTGTTTACCTGTAATAACTCCATGATAAATATAAGCGGCTGAGGATTCCTCAAGAGCTCATCCAGCTCAGGGAAGCCAGTGGAGTGATAGTGGAGCATGTTGCCCATGCCACACATGTGTCTCTGGCCCTCCAGGGGATCTCTCCCTTGGGCAATCAGACGCATGCCCTTGGACACAATAGGGTACAAACCTGTGTGCTGGAAAACACACACACACACACACACACACACAAAACATAATGTAACTCAACAACAAACTTTGCAAGCAGCCACTGCGACCAATCACTGAACATACGAGAGGACTACAATCAGTGCCAGCAATTACACTTGCAAATCCATGTTTTATGTTTGTAATTTTGATTTCTTTTTTAAGGAAAAGTTGCCTTATTATACTGTTTATTAATAGTGAATGTGTAGGAGGCCACTGGAAGTTGATTCATGTGCATAACAACTATAAAGTAAGATGTTCCTCCTAACAATATGATGCATCTTTTTGTGTATGAGTGTGTTGGGGGTGGGGGGGTAAGGTGGGTATAATTATGAAAGGCAGTTTTACTCACAATGGCATCACACCAAAACTCAGCCACCTCTCCAACCCTCATGGATGTTAGCAAGGTCTCCCAAACCTCCATCTTGAACATCTTCCCAACAAAGATCTCAGCTGGCCTTTTAGCCAACCTGCTGTCATCAATTACCATCCTCTCAAAGTTGTCCAGGAGAGTCTGGAAATGGAACACCATCTTGGACGGAGCGAATGTATGAGGAAGGAGGAGGAGGAGGAAGAGAGAGAGAGAACAGTAGAGAGAGTAGAGAGAGAGCGTGAATTAAGACTATGCTGCTGTAAACATAATACTCTCCTGCCTGTGCATAACACAATGGTTATAGGTATTACAGGTATATATATATATTAAACCCTAAGCCATAACATTCCCAATTGTCAAATGGTCTGAAAACTGTGAAAGCAGTTGGGAAAAGGAAAGCATATCGCATGTGAGCACGCGCACGCACACACACACATTAATGCAATCATACAGGTGAATACTAAGATTCATGCATATGTTGTCACAGAAAATATGTCATTGTGCAGTATGTGCTTGGAGCCATATGGTTGGATATGACAAGGAATAAAAAAAACTGTGACCACTGAGGATGAGCAGAACCATGCCCATCAGACAGACAGACAGACAGACAGACAGACACACACACACAGACTGCCAGAGAAGCCATGTTGCAATTTGGTTGGCCAAATGTTTATTCTGTGTGTAACAGGCAGATAAAGAATGATTTCTCCCCTTCATTAAATTCATGAATTATTCAACAGAATCTAATTGAGGTAGTGTAATACAAAGCTAAAAATAGTGTTGTAAAACATAAATACTATACTAATTATGCAAGGCATCATTTGTTTCATTACAAAAAGCCTCTATAGGCGTTAGGTTAGTATCCACCACCACCACATACCTTAGTACCAGTTGGAAAGTGTGGCAACAGTCCTGTACCTCCTGCAAGAATCTTCTTCTTGACTCCTGGGTGTGTGAGAAGGTAAGTGTCCTGCATTCTCACCCAGTAGGGCCTACTCTCTACCACCACTATAGATACGTAGGTCTTGAACCTTGGGGGCAGTCTGTAGAATCCCGAGTGATTAGAGAAAGGAGAAAAACAAGTGTTTTCTGGCAGTTTGGGGATGTGTGCGCTTCTAGTTTTTTCAAGTAGCCTAGCAGTGTCCTGGCTTTGTTCTGTTCTCTGACAGATGGCGGGATTAGGCCAGGGTTCGGAGATGGCCACTTTAAACTGTAGAGCTAATCCCTTGCCTATATCCTCTCCGATTGGTGGAGTAATCCTCGCAAGGAGTAGGGAGGCGGAGATGACCACTAAGTACTAAAGATCATTCTAGAAGAGCTAAAGAAATCTGATTATGTAGGCTACAGAATGGATGCTATCCTACATATAGCGTATAATGTATACCTTGCTGCTCAGCCACACAACCTATAAGGCTGTTTATTATATGCATCTCTCTCAATGAAAGTGTTGGATGCAGAAGATATAGCATTTCCACAAATTGAAGATTTTATTATATTTGATATAGAAAGGCACTCCAATTGTCTAATATGAAATGAGAAATATGGTACTCCATATCCTGGACTCTTGCAGGACTATGCCCCAAATTCACAGTACAAATGGATGCTTAATTCTTTTGTGAGAAAAGCATTGCTCACATAAGCATATGGCATCTCAGTAACTATCATTAAAACCATTTTTTTTTAATAGAAACTGACTTTAAGTGTCTGAATGCATTTGTGAATAAAAGATATGCAATAATTCCCTATAAACTCATGGTACATTTTTAAATAACAGTCAGTGTTGGTTGATTTGAATAAAGTGATAACTTTAATTAAAAAAAAGAAAAATAAAAGCGGTATGCTTTATACTTTTAAACCACTAATATGTATACTTGTAAGGAATGACAAAGCATGCCAACAAATAAGGACTCCTTCCTCCGACAAGATGGGCAAAATATTCCTATAGTCCCGGTGGTTCCCGAGGCAACAGTGAGCTGTGACTGCCCTCTGGTGGTCACTTCTCAATGAGAGAGTCCAGCTGCTCCTGAAGAGAGGCCAGCTGTTGGGGCAGAACATAATAGTAATGATGATGATGATGAAGATTGATGCAGACAGCCACAGGGTGTAATTGAGGGCCAAGTTGTTGATTAAACATTGTCCTACATGAATTAGCATGTAATTGCTTGTCAATAACAATATCAAAAGGCCACTGGGTGTCTTGTTTGGCATGGCTGGGTATGCCATTAGGACATACCAAATGAAAGTATTTCTCATCCCCCAACATGTAGTGCACCCCTCTCGGGGGTGGAGAGAGAGAGAGAGAGAGAGAGAGAGAGAGAGAGAGAGAGAGAGAGAGATATATATATATATATATATATATATATATAATAAATATGACGGCAGGTGGTTCACCTCAGCACTGAGCACATTTACCTGCTCCATCTCTCGCTCCTCCTGCTGGATGATCTCACTCAGCACGGCTTGGAAGCGGTTCTGCCATGACAGACATTGGTTTGAGTCAACACACTGAGGCTTATTAAGCTGTGCTGGTGTTCAGACGTGCCCCTCCAGATCTGCCATCTGACAGCGAGGCCGTTTCGGCACGCCAGTCGGAGGCAGCTGACCTTTTCCCCGCGTCTGTCATCATAATGAGCGGCGATAGGGCTTTGACAGCAGGGGCACACAGGCCCAAAATGGCAGTGTAAAAAAACAGAAAGGCGGCCATGTCTGCTCATGTTTCACACGGTGTAAAATATCCCACAGAGGGCTTGCCAGACGATGCACTTTCATGCTGCTTTATTCATTTCATGACATTATTTTTGTACTGCACTGAAAAGGGCAGATTTGTATTATTCACATCTTTTTAGAGACGTAACTCTTTAAGACGCATCTGAAGGTGTTCACTGTGATTAATCACATTTCGTAAAGAGGGTCTTCAGGGCTCACCTTGAGGGCCAGGTTCTCCACCTTCATGATGAGCTCCTCCTGGTGTTTCTTGCGGGCACGGGTGTCCTGGAGCTTGCCCTTCACGTTGCTGATCTGCACCTGGTACTCCAACACTGCAGGGCACAGCGCTCGCATTAACGACATGCACATGCCTCGCAGCGCCCAACACTGTTAATGCCACTCCTGCTCATTTCATGCGGAATGATAGAGACACAATGATTATGTTAACTAGGCTACAAACAGCCCCGAGTCAACCAGGACAACTGCTGGATAAAAGGACAGGAATGGAACTGCAATTTCTGGAATGTTCCTCTATTTACTGATAGTCTTCAGAAAATGTTGCTTTGGTTTGATACGACTGAACTCTAAAGGTTCAGGCGCCTCATGTATCAACAATTGCGAAGCTTTTTTACTAAAAGATACACTCGAAAAGTGCGTATGCACAGACATTTTCAGATGTATGAAACCATGCGTACGCCCGGTCCTGCGCATCTTCCCTTCATGCATCCCAATGACCCTCCTCCCATAAATGAATATGCAAATGGTAATAAATGCGCCCATGTCCTCATCTGTTGTCCAAATCGCAATGGCTTATCCTGCCGCAACACATATATGTATATAAAAAGATTTTGATAATAAAATATACACTGAGCTCGACGTGCTGATCACAGAGGTTGAGACATGGAGAGATTTTATATTTGGAAGTTTGTCCTCCGGTATCAGCAACTAAAGATAGTCAGTGTAGTTCAGCGGGTTCAGAGAACCGTACCAGGTCAGGAACTATACTAACGTATATCAAAGTCGATAACGAGGAGAGTTGAAAGTGTGGCTACAAACTCACATGATGAGAGGTGGCTGTAGCCATAGAAAGACATTGTCAATACTATGTCAATACTTATTGATATCATATAACAGAATGATATTGTAGGATTATCAACATAAGTGATAAATTAGAACTGGTTCAAAAGTACATGTCGGCGCATGGATTCGTGCATAATTGCCTCATGTGTGTCATAGATGTCTTTGAGTCTCTGCAAAAGCACATGTTCTTAAACAGAGACAATTGCAGCTTTCTATGCGATCATTGAGTAAGAAATGTAATCTGTGGGAAGTAAGCCGGGGCGCACACAATATGGCGATATACAGAGGGTGAATATATGGAATTGTGGCCAGTGCTGTAGCCTATTCTTATGTAAACCTCACCCTCCCATACATCAAGAACAAGAGATATTTGAGATTCCTTGGGCTTCTTGCTAAGGCCGTCGTTTTGTAATCACGTTCATTTTGATACATAACACTGAGCGTGAAAAACCAGCGTGCGCAACCTCTTCGTGCGTACGCAATGTTGATACATGAGGCCCCTGGTATACTACAGGGCTACAGATGACGGGAATCACAAAACAAGCCGTGTGTCTAGCACAAACACTTTGGAATGGCCAGTGGGTCAAAGAAAGCACTACATCACACGTGGTCTGTCTTGGGCTCTCATTAAATCCTGCCTGATACACAAAATGGTGGCTGTGTTCCAAACTAGAGCCCTTCAGCGTCTCAGCCGTCTGATAACACATTAGATCTAATGTGCACAGTATGGCGGGGGGGGATGAGCACTGAGGAAATTAAACTTCCTGCAGACACTGGCCCTCTGGCCGCCACTCATTACAAGGTTACAGGGATGCCAGGAAATAAGCGTGGCCAGAATCCAGGCTATTTAGGAAAGTCTCCCCTGGCCAGCAGTGGTGGTGCTAGTCAATAGGGAGGCCTGGGTGACTGACCAAGCCTGTGAGCCGTCATGTGAGACTTTACGCGCAGGCCTGTACGTCCACATGGGTGTATGAGAGTGGGATAGTGTGATTAGGCTCAGGTTGTTCTCAACATCCTTTTTCACATGCCACTCTGGTCTGCATTAGTGTGGAAGCCAATGTGGCTGAGCTCTGTGCCTTGACCGCTCCACTGGAGAATACACGGCGACATTACAATACGCACCTGCACTGAAATGTAAAACATACTGTAAGGCATGTACTCTTGGCACACGTCGGAGCCGGCAGGTGTCGCGCACGTGCCCAGTGAGCAGCTCAGACCAAAACACTTGCTCCATGGGACGCGCGCGCACACACACACACACACAGAACGAGCCAAGGGGCTCAGATAACAGCACAGCGAGGGAGTGCGATGCCCTCCTCTGCTCAGACACCACCACCCCTCCGCTACAGCTGCAGCCGCCTGCACACCTATCTGATTGTTCCTGTCGCTCTCGCGGCGGGCAGAGTCGACCTCGCTGAGCTTGTGGTGGAGCTGTCGCACCAGGTCCTCCTCCGTGTCAATGATGTTCAGGTACTCGTCCTCCTGCCGGTCCCCTTCGTCCTCCTCTTCCTCGCTGCTGCTGCTGATGTCGTTGAAGATCTCCCTCAGCTCGTCGCGCTGATCTGCTGGTGTCAAGACAACACACCTGATGTATACAGTATGTACAGTGGTCAAGATAATAACAGGGTTCCCACTGGAAGTCAAAGGACAAATTCCCTGACCTGCACTGACTACTGATCTGAACCTCCATGACCTAGAATGAAAGGGGAAAACAGGCTACCAGAACAATGTCTGTGTAAATATGAAGGTGCTCTGTCACCTTCATATTTTGTTTGGCTCCCTCTACTGGACAATAATTTAACTGAAAAGTGATGTCATTTCCTGTCACATGCCTTATGTGTAATGGAGTCTGTTTGTAGCTTTGGTTGAGCTTTATCTACATCTGAATGATGACCCTGCAGCAGCATCTTTTGTATGTATACATTTTCTAGTTTAATTGTTTTTAACATGTTGTTAATTGATTGATTGTAACTTTACTCTTAGATTACCTTAAATGGTTCTAAAGTATATTGTAATCTTATTTTGCACATGTGGTCACAATTAGTCTGTCTGTTTATGCATTTGTTTTTGGGTTTATGTATGGTCATCAGATGTTGATGACCGACTTTATAATTACAGTTTCACCTTCTTGAACATCATTAAACCCTGGATAAAGGAACAAAAGTCTATGGAGTCTTGATTGTAAAGAAGCGTTTACCTGACTGTTAGCACTCAGTTGCATAGAACAGTACACAAAGGACAGCCAGCGTGGAGACGATGAACAATTAATGTGATGACATTTTGCATAGGTACTACTCATGTAAGCAATACCAATGACATCAAGATTTGTAGAAATTTAATAACATGTTCAGTATCATTTTGTTGAATGGAAACTGTAATTTAAACATTACAACTGCATGATTTGACCCTAAAAATGATCAAACTCCCTGACTTTCCATGTCTGAAATAGAGGTTTCAAAATGCATTCCAGAAATGCCACGACTAGTGGGAACCCTGCGATACAGAGAAGACACCAGAAGCAGGACCAGGCCCAACCTACCTGAGGACCCGTGGCCTATCTTGTGTCCCGAGTTGCCTGGCGAGGAGTCTAGGTTGGCCAGAGAGCCATGCTGGTCGGTCTCCTTGGTCTCATCCTCTGCTATGATCTCCCACCCTGATCGCCACGCGTTAAGGCCAATGTAGTCTGTAGCTGGCAGCTGAGAGGTAGCGTACATACCAAACACTTCGCTAGCTCTTAATTGTAGAGCTCAATGGCAAACGCCGACAATAGCCGACAAGAGCCCACGGGAACAGTCGTCCGTTAAACGTAGCTGGTGACACTACAGCTGTAGGCAAGGCATGAGCTAGAATTAGAAGCTAGCTAGCCTCACACGGTCGATCCCAATTAAGGCACAGCAAGGCACCACTGAACGGAGCCCTGCGTTGCTCTTATTCTGTCAGGTGCGTTTAGTTTCATTAGCAAACTAACGGCCCTGTTGCCAACGATGTGGCTGTCATGTTGAAAAAGAAAACTCACGGAAATGTGAGACTGGGAAAAATCCCAGGCAGCCGCTTGAAGGCTGTGTCAACGCATGTCATCTGAGGTGCAAATGAGCTTCTACAAGATACGCATTTGTCATTGTAGCAGAGGATAACAGCAGCTAAAACAACCTCATTACATTTGGATTACACTTCATGCATGCTCCACTACTTGACACAGTCAACATCCGTACACACACACACACACACACACACGACATTCATGTTCCACAATGTAGAGCTATATGGCTGTATGCAGGTGATATATGCTGGATTTAACATTTTGACTTTTGACTGATTTTGAAGGATACGGACATTGACGGCATCTGCATCGGTGCTCAGCAACCTCTTCACCTCCTTCTCCACATCTGGAGACTCAATGTACTGTGAGAGACATAGGGGTTAGATGCACTGCTGTGCATATATACACACAGTCAGGCAAGCACACGCTTCTACCACCCACACACACACACAACATTGTAATGGTTGGCCACATGCCAATAAGCACATTAGCCATTAGAAACGCAAGGTGCTAAATCAATAACATTTGGCTCTGCACCTTCAGGAAGATTTATTCAAAAAGACAACGTAGATGTGTACTGCTCACTTTGATCAAAATATTGTTGAAATTGCTTTCTTGCATGCCTTTGGGGCAAACTAAGATTGAGAGGCTTTATTTATATGTAAATCTTACTTTTGACTTTCAATGCAGATCCTGTTTTATGAAATGTAAATGCATTTCTGGAATAAAGTCTGAGACATAGACTGATCATCAGAGGCAATGCTAAAGAGATGGATGAGAGAGATGGATGAGAGAGACGGATGAGAGAGATGGATGAGAGAAAACAAAGAGTGAGGGGGGGGAGGAGTGCTTAAGGGGATATTTAAATCTCAGAACCTTCTTCTTTGCAGTTTTCCGGAATCGTCTCTTGCGCGTGTTCTTCAGAGGGCAGGTGACTAGAGACCAAAAACAACAGCATTACTTTAGTCAAGACAACTCAACCACCTGTGAAAGATATGTTTACCGATGTACTGCATAGAACGATCGACACCTCTTATGAGGCTTTTCCACTGGCACATTTGGCTGCGTCGAGTCGTGCCGCTCTCATTTGCGTTTCCATTACCAGTTTAACCGCGCAAAGCCGTACCGAGCCATGCCTGAGATGGGCCTGCTCTGGAGTGGGGCCAAAGTGAGCTGGCACGCCTCCAAGTGAGTCGCTGTGACGTTATAGGCTTCGTCATCATTTAATTAATGCAATCCTAGTGGGGCTGACAGAGTAGGTTTGCGCGAGTCGTGCGACACACAATATTAAGCCTAAAATAGGTATTTTCAGCTACTACTTTTAAACGTGATTGACTCAAAGATAAGCACGTCATCAAAGACACACCTTCAAGCGTGAAGCCCAGTTGCAATGGAAATGCAACGTTCAACCGCGCTGGGCTGACCATACCAAGTCGTGCCGTGCCGAGCCTGCTCGTGCAATGGAAAAGTGCCAATAGTGTCAGACTATTGGTTATTAAAGTGTTATTAGGGCTGGGCGAAATGGACAAAAAGAAATAACTCGAAATGCTTTGGCTCAATGGCGATACACGATATACATCTGGATATTCTGTGATTTTTTTTGTTAAGTGCTCAGTTTTAAGCCAAGACGTCACAAATGCCTTGATTTAAAATGGTTCTCTGGCTGTTTACTGACACACAGTTGATTAAAATGTAAATGAAAAAATACTTAAACATATAAAATAAATGTGTACTTAATAAAACTATACAGTTAACAGTCTGATTTAAGGGTTTTCATTCCTGCTGAACAAGATTCAACTCAAGAACTCAATTTCCAGTTTTCCCCAACAGGGGGAAAAAACAAAATCTCGCCGACATCATACACACTCGCCTGTCATGAATCACGTGAAACGTGATAATGTTTGAGAAATGAAGTGCATCTCATGCAAGCGTATTACCCACCCCCCCCCCCCAGTGTTGAGTACTCACTGCCGTGGTTCCAAACAAACTTCTTGTCTTTGTCTTTGTCCTTTTTCTTGCTTTTGGGGTCAACACTTCCAGTAGGCTCCTCTAACGGAGGGTAAAGGTCTCCATCTAGTGTACACACCAGCATCTAAGCAATTCATGGTCAATATGAGTTAGGTGAAGATAAGGATACCTCATTTAATTAATCGCTGTGATCTCTAATTTAAACATGTATGACAATGTAACCTGATTCTGGTTCTATTTTATTATCATTGCAAAGACTATTAAAACCTTGACAACGAAACATATTCAGTATCTAACCCATAGTGCAAAAAAGTAGCACAGATAAAAGTGATACTGTAGAACGTAATAAGTATAAAACAGAATTCTATGATAGAATATAGAATACTATACTGTGTACTATAATGTGTTCAATATTAGTATGATGAAGAACAAGCTCAGCTATCTATTGTATGTACACTTGTCAATATACTGTAATACGGCCCCATAACTCAAAACTAAAAGACAACTTGAAATTATTTCAATGTGGTTGACCAGCAAGCTACATACTTATGGCTCTAAAATTTCAATATTTTATTCTACAGGGATATACTACATATATACTACAGAGCATGTCACACCATAATATATTTCTGCTTTACCTGACAGACATCAGCAGTCTTGTAAAATGTCTTCTTGTCTACTGTTTTTAGTGACTCTAATATACATGGCAGGTCGACCAGCTTGCATGCCAATGGTACGCGGTCTACCCTCACTATGCCATGACGACCGTCCGCTGGAAATAAGATGAAAAAATACATCAATATCTGTCTTATGAACAACTCTAATGTGTATGAATTGTTCAGAAAGCTGAAAGGCGGCTCACAATGCAGCTCAATGGTAAGTCTGTCTTTCATGTTCATACTGCTGGACTGGGCAATCCTCCTTACTGTAGAGGCATATTCCTTAAAAGAAAAAGCATAGGAGGTGTCTGCTGTAGCTGTGTCTTGACGTTTTTATCGGGGATGGGACATTTATATAGTAATTACGTTCATCTATGCATTTACCATCGGCAATCTAAGGACGAATTGACTCTCCAACTCATGGGGGGCATCCTCCTTATTTTTTGACCCAACCTTTCCAACTGCAATCACAAAGCATCACCAAAGAGAAAAGACTGGCACGGTAATCCACAGCCGAATTTGTCTGAATCACACTGCAATTTACACAGTAAAGACTGTCTTTCATGACCAACATGAATATGACTGAGACGATTTGCGAAGGCAAACGTACATTGATGAAAGATAAGCTAATCATTTAATAATGAACAACATTGCGGAGTTGTTTAAAATTGATTGCGCTAGAGCATTTTCTTATAAATGATACGTTATTTGTATAATTAAAAAAGCGTCAATAAAACTAAGCCACACACTTACACACTTGTGCTGTAATTTTAAATATGCATTAATTTTAAATAAATAATGTAAGTTGAGCTCAAATGTATTTAATTTTAGCTCAATTTATGTTTTTAGTAGTGTCTTTTTTGGCGTTACATTAGCTTAGCATTAGCATGTTGACAATACAACTGGTAGGAAACGCTAGCAAAATAGCTAACGTCGGCCTCGTCTATATTTACCTTTCAATTTAGAGGTCATGTTCGTCCTCTTGCGTATGAAAAGTGCATGCGTGTGTTTAAATGTTATCAAAAATAAACATGAACTATGTAATTCTAAAATATTTACACGAGTGCTAGAGGATGTAGACTACCATATTATTGCCTGCAGGCAATTGATGCTACGTTCAAGTGTTTCATGCAACACACATATCTATGTGTTATAGCATGGTTGTTGCCTGCTGTCAATGACAAAGAAAATGCGTAGATGTTTTAAACTGAACAACAATTTATGCTAATGCCACTATTTATATATTTTCCAAATAATCCATATCAATTAATACATTTACTAGTTTTCGTGAGGTCTACTTTGATATGTATGTATTATAAAACACAACATCAACACAAACATCATGGCTATATTTTAACTATGTTTTTAATTAGCACCTACTGTAAATAGTATCTTTTTTATTTATCTTTTTTAAAACGTGAGGGTAGTATAGTAGTAGTAGTAGTATACATTTCCCAAATATAAATAAATTGTCCGATAAATAATAAAACCCCGAACGCCACATCTGACCTGGGTCTTGCCGCGATACTTCACATTTTAAGCACAGCTGTTATATTCGATTGGTATTTTGAAATGCAATACAATAAAATCGAAATAAATACAAGCGCATACATTGCATTGTGTTAGTAGCCTATTGTTATTATATAGGTTAGGGTATATAGGTTATTATATTATAACCACGATGACCTCTTTTGTAGAATCAATTGATCTTTCTTGAAATAATGGTATACTTTTTCAGAATTCCATAAGAAAAATAAAAATATGTGGTAAATTAAAAATGTTACAATAATAAATCCATATAATATCTATTGTTTGAAAATTATTAAGATACACTTCAGAATAAGAGCTCTTGAAATGCTGCGGAAGTGTCAATATTTCATGGATTCGCCGCTAAAAATGTTCTCTCCGTCAATAAATACAAATTACCAAACATAAAGATGCTAATTATTTATGAATAGAAATAAACATCCGACTTTTTCCAATAGAGTTTTTTCCTCGCAAATGTTTTTTACTTCCGGGCCGAGATCGAATATTCTGTTGCTGTCGTCTTTTTGCAGCCCACTTCCCAGGTTGCACACTATTTCATAAAGTTTGCTTTTATCGACGGCGACAGTCCATCATTTGACATCTGGATAACTAAAATGGGGTTCAGGTTGACTGTCATCAAAGCTAGGAGGGCAACGAGGACATTGTGGCTGCTGTTGCTTGTGAGTCTGTCTGTCTGCGTCTGTGTTTGCAGAGCATCATCTCAAGAAGAGGACAGTGCCATGGAGAACATCGTGACAGAGAAGAAGGCTGAAGAGAGCCACAGGCAGGATAGTGTAGACCTGCTTATATTCATCATGCTTCTCACGCTTACGATTTTAACTATTTGGCTATTTAAACACCGACGATTCAGGTTCTTACACGAAACTGGACTGGCGATGATTTATGGTGAGAAGCAGCCACATGAATGAGATGATTATTTTTCCTTTACATTAAAATTGTGTGCATGTGCTGCATTTCATACTGAAACACCTGCTTTGTAGTCTGCCCTTAACACAAATGTAAGTCAAAATGATAGAATGTATAATTAAACTTGTGTAGTCTACTGTAACTTCAAAGTAATACCAATCAATTTAATATCAGCCTCTCTAGTGAGAGTGAGTAAGGAGCTCATTTACACATTGAAAACATCATAAATAGTGAATTAGGAGCACATAAACTGTACTTTTGTGTTAGTAATGCCCATTTCCCCCCAATCTCCCCTTTTCTGTTCAGGCTTACTGGTTGGTGTGGTCCTGCGTTACGGTATCCATGTACCCCGTGACATCAGCAACGTCAATTTGAGCTGTCATCTCAACTCAAGCCCCGCTACGTTGTTGTTGAATGTCAGCGGCAAATTTTACGAGTACACTCTGAAAGGAGAGATCAGTAACAACGAGGTGGACAACGTGCAGGATAATGAGATGCTTCGGAAGGTAGACAACAAACTAAATAATGATATATCACTGTTGACTGATGGGCCAATTATCGTATTAGCTAGACTAAGCTTGAAGCTAGTGATGATTTAGATTAAAGGAACTATACATGTTCCTGTATGCAATAAATGTCAGCTATGCACCAACATCTCGGACCAAAACAAATGCTTTGTGGGCCACACACACACACACATATGCATTAATAAAGGTTGAGTCAGCTATTCTGAAGAAATATTATTGATACTTTAACTCAGTCATAGCAAATCTCTAAACATATTTCTGCATATACAGAATCTGTTTGCAGCGACCAAAGGCTAATTTGCCATCAGACAATGTTTCAAGAATGGATCAAACCATCTCTCTCTCTCCAGTGCTTCATGGTGTACAGTATGATAGGGTGCTTCTTCAGAATCTCCAAGGCTGGGATAGTGGTGTGTGGTGCCTTTAGTACCACTTTGTTTGTGCATTTACAGAGCCAGGACTTAGTAACTCCAAATTATATATTTTATTAGCACAAATGCAGAATGGACAGCTACTTTAGCAAACTGTGAAAATATATTTGCTGAATTTGGCAAAAAGTTTATTGGCTGACTCTGCTTTTTAATGTTTAAAATATCATATGTACTGTAGTTCCCCTCCATATTATGGTTTACCATTACAATCCTCATTATATATGCTATTTATAATAATAGTATTTTTTTTTTATGATTTCATTTTTCCCCACAAAAATGCTAACTATAGGCCTACCACAGAAAATAGTTTACCAGCAATTATACAATTCCCCTCCTAGAAATTTCCAGGGTCATCAAATATGCAAATGAAATGCTCCAATGTTTGTTCAGTTTCTGTCAACATATCCAGCTTTTACTGCAACTACTATATGCTGCTTTTTTGTATTGTACGTGTGCTAAAGGTTTCAAGTTACCAGGTTAGCATCTAGTCATTTGCATTTAAATGTAATAGACAATGTGGTCCAGAAAACCTTTCTGCCATGGTATGTCATTTTATGTCAATGCAGTGGTTTGTAACACAATATTTATATAATGTATAATTTATTTTTAAATGTTTTATTATTATTACTTAACAAAGAATTGTATTGTGTATATGTCTGTTAATGCTTAACTTTGCTAATCCTATGAAATATAGTTTTGTTATATGTATTTTTAATGAATCTTTTTACTAGGCAAAACCAGTTGAACAAATTCTTTTTAGAACAATGGCCTAGCAAAATATAAAATGCCTGTTGTGGAGGAGGGGACAAGGGGAAACTGCTATCTAAATACATAGTTTTAACAAGGAAATAAAATAAAATTAAAGTGAAAAAGACATTTGCGCATGAAAGAAAGCTACTCTAAAAGATGGCCAACGCTTTATTTAGTTTTCTGATTTAATTTGGTAAAGCATTCATATGAAACACAAATGCAGATTTTTTTTTCCTACACAAATCAGATTGGTTGGAAATGTATTTAGTCAACCAGACCAGTTGATTGTTGCAACAACTAGTCTGATTGTACACCCCAGCATAAAGGAGAGGAGAGAGAGCACGCACTGTACTATAGTACTGTGGATATGCTACAGGTTTCAAATCTCACATCTGTCACCTGATCTTTATAAATCTTTAAAAGCTTGCCTCAGTGGTGGCATTTCACACAAACGCCTGGCCTTTCAGCTGACATGCCAAAGGGCAGGATTAATTGGTGAATATCTTTTTTTAAGTTAGTAACCTACAATCGGCATCAACACACAAGTTTACCCCATCTTGTATTTTCATTTCACTGTCAGAAACCATCAGTGATTGTAGGGCTGGGCGATATACCAGTATATCGGAATTTTTTCAAAAGAGATAAGATTAGGCAATATCGTTTATATCAATATAGTTATATTATGCGTTTATTCATTACTTTTTTGATTTGTTCGTCTCTCCCTCCTTGCCTGCACATGGTCTGAGGAGTGGAGTCAGGAGTGAGTGACCACCAGATAAAGCTCACATATGTCAATTAATGTCGCCAAAAATGTAAAATGTCACATTTCTGTTGGGTTTCCTGTTTTTTCTTTATGCCTGAAGGATTTAGCCCACTTTATAGAAAATACCGATATATATATTGTGTATTTGTATTCAACCTAAATATATCAGGATATTATTTTTGGTCCATATCACCCAGCCCTAAGTGATTGTGGAGCATCTGCCTCATTCTGTGGCAAATGGGTCACCCCTTGTTGCAAAGATTGAATAATTACAATAGCATGGGATTATTTTCTGGGGACCGAACTGTCATTGCCTATCTGGGGAGAGATGCTGCATTGCGTGTTTATTTCAGCAATAGGAGTGTTCATGTGGTCTCATACCCACATAAATAAAACTGATGTACCACCCATGTAGAAAATCTGAGGAACTGAAACTAGTCTAGTATTGTTTTCTATTCTCAAAGGGGTAGTTGTTTTAAACTGCCTGTCCTGCAGGGATTTTGTATGTGTGATATATCTGCATAACAACTGAGCAGAATAAGTCTTTTTTTTTTCTCCAATCACCATGTATTCCTTCAGTTGAGAAACTAATTTGCTCCATTTAGTTCTACCTACTTGTAGTGTTGTTTTTAAATGCATTTAGTTAATATTCCATGGCCTGTGGGAAATATGATTATGTATACCTTGTAAACAAATCTTGTACAATGTGGTATAGATAAGTGCTGTCTAAATACATGTCTATTTTCAGGTAACTTTTGATCCAGAGGTATTCTTCAACATCCTCTTACCACCCATCATCTTCCATGCTGGCTACAGCTTGAAAAGGGTATAGCATTGTGACGTCACCTGAATGCACACCCATTGGAATACATAGCTGTGTTTAATTATTGTGTATTTTATTATTATTATCATTATTATCATCTTCTTCTAGAGACATTTCTTCAGAAACATGGGATCCATCCTGGCATATGCCTTCATGGGCACAGTCATTTCCTGTTTCGTCATCGGGTAAGATGTGTATTGCTTTCTGTCAAGAGGCTACAAATGGGCACTTATTGGCAATTATTTTGTGGCTAATTAATATAGTTGTTTTAGTATTGTATCTGGTGTTCTAGTGTTGTTGTACCAAACTTAATAGCTGCTCCAGATCGACCATGTTTTCTCTTTGTGTGAGGGAGCCACGTAACATCCGAATGTAAATTCTATGGATGGTACGATTTCATGATTTTTCAGTCTCGATACCGATACAGATACCGGCACTTTGGGTATCGGCCAATACCGAGTACCGATCCGAATTCAGTGTTAAATTAAGTTTTAAGTTAAGTTGCAAAGTAAATGATAGCCAATCTCTATTTTAGGACTTAGATGTATTTTATAAACCTGCTGCTGATAGTGTGACCTGGGTAGGTTAGACATGGCTGATGCTTGACAGTAGACCTACGAGTGTACATTAATTTAATTGGATTAGCCCCATGAATCGGTTACAACTGTCCAGTTGTCACCAATACCGATCCAGCTATTTAAGTCAGTATCGGACCGATTTCCGATCTCAGTATCGTATTTGTGCCAACCCTAGTAAAATCAGAAGCGGAGGGCATGTTTTTGCCGGCCTCAACTAATTTATTATGATATCCGGTCATGTTATCATGATCTATCCGGTCATGTTATCATGATCTATCCGGTCATGTTATCATGATATCCGTTCATGTTATCATGATATCATGATACCTGGTCATGTTATCATGATCTATCCGGTCATGTTATCATGATCTATCCGGTCATGATATCATGATCTATCTGGTCATGTTATCATGATATCATGATACCTGGTAATGATAGCATGATATCCGGTCATGTTATCATGATCTATCCGGTCATGTTATCATGATCTATCTGGTCATGATATCATGATACCTCGTCATGTTATCATGATATCATGATACCTGGTAATGATATCATGATATTCAGTCATGTTATCATGATATCATGATACCATGATACCTGGTAATGATACCATGATATCATGATACCTGGTCATGGTATCATGATATCATGATCTATCCGATCATGATACCTGGTCATGATATCATGATATCATGATACCATGATACCTGGTAATGATATCATGGTATCCGGTCATGGTATCATGATATCATGATACCTGGTCATGGTATCATTATATCATGGTATCATGATATCATGTTATCATGATATCATGACCAGGTATCATGATATCATGTTATCATGATAACATGATAACATGATACCTGGTAATGATATCATGTTATCATGATATCCGGTCACTAACGTGGAACCATGTTCTGCTGGAGCATGACTCCATGTTCCAGCAGCATAACTGACGCCAGGTTGTTGCCGCTCCCTCTGTGCTGCTGCTCAGGCTGCTGATGTACGCGTGTGTGATGCTCATGAAGCAAGTTGGCCAGCTGGGTGGAGACTTCTTCTTCACCGACTGTTTGTTCTTTGGGGCCATTGTGTCTGCCACTGACCCAGGTGTGTATGTGCTCCGGTGAAACGCTTCATCTCAAGTATACACGTGTGAAAAACCCTAATGCTCCGTGGGCCACATACGCACGTGCGCACTAACGTGCACGGACAGTCATGACATCATGCTATCCGGCTATGTAAACAAAGAACAGAGGAGAACACACACAGAGGGAGTGTAATGTCATTCACTGCTCAGGATGCAATTACTCCACTATAGCTTTACATGGAACATAGCTGTTTGCTGCTATATTAATGTGTCAATTATTGTACTGAAAGATGCACCAGCATGCTGATGCAGATTATCACACAAGCTATTTAAAAAGGTACTTTAAAATATGCTTTTTATTAATCGTTCGATGAAAGGAACATTCAGGGTGGTGGTGGTGTGTTCCTTGTGTGTGTTTCAGTGACAGTCCTGGCCATCTTCAATGAGCTTCAGGTGGATGTGGACCTGTACGCCCTGCTCTTTGGAGAAAGTGTCCTCAATGATGCTGTGGCCTTGGTCTTGTCCTCGTAAGTCGTTTGTCGCCACGGAAACACACACCAGCTGGCCGTAGGCTGATTCATCTGGCATGGTTGTGTTGGCTGAGTAACTAAGGCCATGAGACCCGCAGAGAAGGTTCTGTTAGAGAGACATCGGGAGAGTGCATGTCTCACACACACACACACACACACACACACACACACACACACACACACACACACACGCAGACACACACACACACACACCCTTCGCATCGATCGACTTGTGCTAACCTGATGTTGGCTTCTTAATTAGCAGCAAGACGTTAGCCCAAAGCTAACACCGCCCTGGGGAAATGCCATTGTTTTATCCACAGAATGGTAATTTACTGTGGCAGATACACTGGGGCACAACACAGCCCTGGGAGAGCCAATCACAGGCATTGGAGGAGCCTCTGACAACACCCTGGCCCAGATAGGGGGTACACAGTAGGGCATGAGTGTGTGTGTGCCTTTGCTGTGCTCTTAGGATACCGTGACAAGTCACCAGCAACTTGACTTTAGAAAAATAGGAAAGAAGGGTGCCAGAATCAGCACCCTTCTTTCACCTTACCTGACAGGGCAAAATGCTCTTTAAGTATTATCGGCCTCACCAAAACAGATGGCGGACTGATTTCTGTGGCGTGAAGCATGCTAATATTTTCACACGTGTAAATGGTATTTGCAGATACCTAACATGGGCCATGTAGCATAACATCAGTTTAAAATTAATTTTAGAATATTTTCCTGATGTGGTAACATCAGTTTTGACACTAAACAAGGCTTGGATTGTTTCCAAATACAAATTGGAACCATTATGTTCTACATTTTACTCTAACTCCCAATTTCCACCGGGCCCGTCTCTGTCGCGTTCCGGCTCCGTCACGGAGCTCATTGCAATGCAAGTGAACCACCAGAGCATCCCAGGAGCATCCCAGGAGCGTCCCAGGAGCGGCTCTCCATTAAAAATAGGCGGCAGTTCTATTTTCTGATGGAGACGCTTCTGGAACGCTTCTGAAAACGACCAACTGCCAATCAGACAGAACTCATAATTTCAGTTTGGCTTGTTGCTATGGAAACTCAGCAAAAACACAAAAAAGACGCTCTGCTTCTGACACGCTGTCGGTGGGGCAGGATGCATGGCAGATGATGGTGGAGCAGGATGCAGGGCTGATGATGGAGCAAAAAACAATCGCCGTCGTGATGGAACAGAGACGTGCCCGGTGGGAATCAGGCGTGAGCCCTGGTCTGCACAAACTGCCTTTATTTATTCTGCTTCAAATCTTTCTGCTGGCCTTGCAAGGCATGTAGTTAAATCCTTCCCAATCGTATTACTGTTTGTCACATACTGGAGGTTGGTATAGCTCCAAAGGTATCTATCTACAGTAGGGGTGGGAATCACCAGAGACCCCACGATACGATATTATCAAGATACTTATGCCACGATACGATATTATTGAGGTTTATAAAATATTGCCATATTCTGTGATATTTTGCAATTTATTACTTTTTCCAGCTTCAAATTATGTCCTCAAAGGAAATTTTTGTCAACATTGGTTTGTTCATCTCACATAAATTATACTGCTGCAAAATGTGATTGTCAAGCCGACTAACTGACATGAACATGTCATAAATATTGTATACACAAAGTTAAATTCTCATTTGCAATTTATATGATGAAATTGTGATACTTAGTGTCCGTGTATGGATACAGTATTGCCATTGGGAAATATCGCGATATCGTTTTTTTTTTTTTTTTCCCCCCAGTAGCATTTCTCTGACCGGTAGAAACAGACTATGTCACACTATGATGTGGTAGACAAACCTGCTTATAGGCTTCCTATTCACCGCGTAATGTCTTGTGCTTTACACACCAGCTCCATCGTGGCGTATCAGCCACAGGGGGACAACAGTCACACCTTTGAGGGCATGGCCATGCTGAAATCCCTCGGGATGTTCCTGGGTGTCTTCAGTGGCTCTTTTGCACTGGGAGTAGCCACTGGGGTCTTCACCGCTCTCATATCCTTCTGTGTTTTAAATTTACGTACAATTTATTGATTTAATCTGGAATGTAAAGATAGGTTTATTTTATATTTTTATATATATTTTGTATTTAAAAATTTCAGGTTATATTTACTATATGTTTTAGCTTCCTGCAAAATACCCATCGAGTCAATCATCTAGAATGAAGTATTAAAACCCTTGGATTAGTGCATGAGTTAATGTCCTTGCATGGTTCAACTCCTCAACCTTCTTACATGACTAAATTCACAAAGCTGAGGGACTTCCAGCTCCTGGAAACTGCTTTGTTCGTCCTCATGTCTTGGAGCACATTCCTACTGGCTGAGGCTTGTGGTTTCACAGGTACTGTACCAGACAAATGCACACGCCACAAATCGGTATGTAAAGCGAGACGAGAATAAACATTGTCTGTATGTGTTGTCAGGCTTCACTGATAACTATGGAAGTCCATAGAGGACTAAATTCAAATGTAAATGCAATCCCAAAATTGCATTTTCATTTTCAAAATATACCCCGCATTTTAGTGGACACAATTAAAACTTAAATGC
>JAODUE010012616.1:0-26830 GCA_027564755.1 Amblyopsis hoosieri | reverse complement strand
AGTAGACAGACTGGCGTATTGCCAGTCTGGCTACTCTAAATGTATCCAGTTTCTTACTTTTTATAGAAATTTATTCCTATCACTTTCTATTAATATGTATTTATACAGATGCTGCATGTATCTAACCTGACAAACAATTAAGCCCCACTCTTCAACCAATGTATTAATTTGTAAACTGCTAAATTACTTTGCTTTTCTTACAAGTTTATATGTGGTTGTATTGTCTTTTATTCAGGTACTCCATTCCCAGCGATTAAAAGAAAAACCCCTGGAACCCTGGATAATTGCTGAACGGTCCGGTAGGATTCTTGGAGCGCACTGTACGTGTATGGCTGGCCTGGGGGAGACATGCACACATGTTGCTGCATTGTAGTTTCTGACTGAAGCAACAGTGAAGTTGAAGGACTCAAAGATTGTGACGCAGGAGAAGGCATATTGGCTGTTACCTACTGCAATGTCAGAGGTGGAGTACAAGGAATGCAGAAAGATTGACTTCACTGCAGCAAAGACCTATTGTAAAATAGCTGCTTAGAGTGACACAGTCATTTGAGAAAATGCGTGCTAATTGTTCTATTCTTAAAGTAAGTAAAATGCAACATCCAACCACTGATGAATTAACATCATTATTCAAAGCTCTTAGCACAACACGACCTGGCTCAGGCTGCTATTTTGTCCCTGATTGAGCCTTTTTCAGATTGTTTTGTTCCCAAACCAGCCCAGAGTTTCATTAAAAGTGTATGCTATCTGGAGTCATACAAATTTACATAGAAAGCCACAACCTGGGGATGTACTCATGAGAAATGTTTACAGATGAACATAAGAAATGTCATGAAAATGTAAAAATGCATGACACCGGTTTCTTTATAAATCCAAGTGTGCCATTCTAAGGTGCTTCCCCGGATGGCCTTCTCTCTTATTGTTGTGGTGTCAGTGTAATTGAAATAAAATGTCAATTTTGTGTGAAAAGTGACAAGTTGGATAGTGTTACAGAATTTTACTTGGAGAAGGATTGTGAAGGGAAACTGACACTAAATAAAAAACACCAGTATTTCTACCAGGTGGAGTGTGCAAACTGAAAAAAAAATAAATAAATAAAAAAATAAAAATTTGAGTCATTTGATTTTATATAGGCTGCGAAATACAAACCACTTTTTCAGTTGTTGTACATATTTGTTATATTATCTTCTGTCACTAATGTGTTGGCTATACCCACATAGTCTAGGCCTACTGCATGTGTTTACATGTAGCATAAGTATGTGCATGTGTGTCCCTGGAAGCTTGAAAGATATATGTTGATGATTTTATTGATGATCAAAATGGTTGAGAAATAATACTGCGTTTCTCGAGCTAAAGACCGTGTTTTCAAAAACCCAGGACGAATTAAAGAGTGTAGTAGGTAGCAACCGACCCCAGGGGGAGCCATTGTTAACCCACATGAACAGCAGTGTGAGGATTAGCCTGATATTAGACCTACTTACAATCATTGGTGTCAAATATAAAGAACATAATATATTAAGGCTTTTAACGCTGTAACATAATTTTAAATATAGTTCTGTAAATTAACTGAAGTCCTAGTTCTACTCAATGTTGAAATCCATATGGATTTATAGAAGCATAGGAACAATGACTCATGCATTGCTCTTCTCAACTATCTTATGAAATATAATTTATATAATGCTCCTCAGGTCTACATTATCACTGACTTAATATAGTCTGTATCAGAATTAAGACAAACAAACGAGTTTGGACTTTCAAAGGTGGGAAGTATAGCCCAGCCTACAATTTTACCTCCTGTTGTATGTAAACATAATAACTTGATATCATGTTAATGCATCAAATAGCTGATGGAACCATTAAAAAAAACACAATACATGTATATATGTATATATGTATATATGTATGTATGTATGTATGTATGTATGTATGTATTGTGTTGTGTTTTTTTTAATGGTTCCAACATCAGCTATGTGTATGTATATATTCAATTCAATTAAATTACACTTACCAAATACAATGCAATTATCAATTACAATACATAGTTATAGCTCATAACTGTACACTATAATGGCACATTATTATAAAAAGTTAAGAACATACATACATTGATTCCAGTTTTTCCAGAGGCTTGTGTCACTCAGCGTAGGCTCAGTTAAAACCAGTATAATTTCATTTTTTGAATCAATCAGCCTACACATACATGTATACATGATGTTCCTCAAAAGGGCATGAAAAGTCGGAACATTACTTGACACAAACATATAACTTGCACCATCTCTGTATCTTTAATAAGATTCGATATGCGTCATTGTATGCTACCTGAAGCCTTTTCATCACTTATATATATATATGCTATGTTTTGCAATTACCCATTTATTTCAATAGTGGTGATTTAAAAACATGTAATTTAATAAATGAAATCGGGTTGCTGTTGCTTTGTTTAATTAATAAACGGTTACATTGATAAAGACGTACAGTATATGAACAATCCATGCATTTCTTTTTATAGTGAAATACAATAATTCTATTTCCTGTCTGTTGTACATTGGCGACACCCACTGTAAGCAAGCGGTAAAACAGCACTTCTAAACCAACCGTGTGATGTCATCGTGTGGACATGCAGCCCTGTGGGCTAATGTCGGTGATCGTAGCCTACCACTTGTATAGTGTATGTGAGAAAATGTGTTGAAACAAGTGTCATACAATGGCACAAGACACAAAACGTACTGCTGCTGTGTTAGGGAAATGTAATGTTTCTCTGTAAATAATTATTTCTTATACACTGACAAATAAACGTTCTTCAGCTATATAAACCAACACTGTTTCTACTGTAAGGGAATTAGGAAATTGTCTCTATTTATCTTAAACGGAATCATGGCTCTGCAATTGTATCCTCCATTGCACTGAAGTTGGACAGCTAATGTCTGTAATCAGTTAGTTTACATTATTAAAATAATGCTTTACCAGCCACTGGTGTAGATTGGGAAAACATTGGACAATATAGTGGTTGTGTATATTCTTTTTGGTGGTTAAATAAATGAATACATAGCAGTTTCCCCATTAACCTCATAACAAGTTAAGTCAAGTCATTTGTGTATCCTTTAATTCAAGGGCTATACAACCTACAGGAAAACATGGCACTCCTTAAAACTTTAACCCTGAATTGGACAAGAGAAAGGAAATCCCCTAAACAATTACGAGTAATGAAATTACATCTCTCGAAATGAAATGAGAATGAGAATACTAAGTGAAACCTTTCAACTGGTAACTGAAATGCCCACACATGAGTCATTGGCAAAACCTGATACATGTTGTTCACTTTAATATGTAGATTAGATACAATACACCAAATGTAACATGGAATATTAACTCATGAATAATCTCTCATTGTGACATTGTGGGTTGACAATCTCATATGTTTAATTTCACAGAACATAGCAAAACTCACTTTATCTCACATCTTGTTGTGTTATTACATTGTGTGCCAAAATGGGGGGTTGGGAGCCAAATCTATGTTTTTATACATTTAAAAAGAATGGTCTTTAACTAATACATTACAATGATAATGTCAAATGACACACTTCCATTTTTGCACAATATCTCATTGTGGCTTTTAAATTTTTTTTCCTAAATGTTATCCAGCAAATGTAATTGTGCCTAATCAGCAAGACAGATTACTATGGCACTGTACGTATGCCACGGCGCATGCGCTGTAAATGAGGCTAAATTACACGCATTATCAGGACATAATTATATCAGCAGCGGCATGTAGATTGTAGGCTGGTTTCTCATAGAAGAATGTCTTAAGTATTGCGTTCATTGCGCATGTTCAGTGGCTTGTGTTATTTGTATGTGACACGCAGTGTGTAGTTAGATATCTGTGTAGTGTGCTTTCTAGCTTGATCATCTGCCTTCCATGTATCGCAGAGTGAAGTTTTACTGCAGAACTACTGGGCTACAGAAGTAGCCTGCACACAAAGAGTCGTCGACAGGAAACAGATTATGTCGGCAAATAAAGCAAAGAAAGTGAAAATGGCTACTAAATCATGCCCAGAATGCGACCAACAGGTAAGTACATTTTAATATTGCTGATCGCTGTGGATCGTTCATTTGTGTTACGATTTGCGTATAAACGTAACGTCTGCATTATTAATCTCAATAAGGAAATAATATAATACCTACAAAGGATTGTCAAATAATAATGTACAATAAAAGTGTTTGAAATATTTCAGATAGCCTACCGTACTGTATAGTATGACCGACAATACGTAGCCTACATGATAAGGACACAATATTTTAATAGAGCCTCTCAATGATTTGACATAGAGTAGGCAGCGTGGCGTTTTTCCATTAGTTTCAATGTACTGTCCAAGATGGGAATATGCTTATCATCGGTATTATATCGTAGGCTAATATATATTAATCAGTTGCAGATATATTGTGCTCTCATTCGCATTAAATTAGTCGACAGTTGGGATTTTATTGTTTGTATTTACAAGATGTTAGCATACCGTACTGTACCGTAGCTGTTTTTTGAAACAAGTAAAACAACTGCTTTATTACGAGTAGCCCACCCGTGCTTTTTTATTGTATTTATTTCATATCATAATTTATTACACATCTCGAGCAAATATCCACTAGATCATGTGTTTTCCAGGCTGCCCAGAGCAAGTATCCAATAACATGATTCAGTTCAGCCTACATTTCGTTAATTACTTTTTCATGAATGCTGAAGCCAGAGCTGCTACCCTACCATATGAGCTGATTTCGCTCAGCAGTCATTAAAACAACAACAACATACCAGAAAAGAAATCGTGTAGCCTGTTAGGCTACCGTACATCTTTATATTTGGGTAATGGGATTGCCTAACCCTGAGCCGCAATCTGTTTGCTTCTAGATTCCAGTTGCTTGCAAGTCTTGCCCATGTGGTTATGTGTTTATCAGCAGAAAGCTGCTTAGTGCCAAGCTGAATGACAGGACATCTACCGGGATAGCAGGTAAAATCACAGAGAATATCAAAATAAATAGTGTGAAACTCCCAATTATTTCTAATATAGCACTGTTCTAATACTAGCAACGATTAGATTGCCTATACATCATTGATAATCTAACAACAGCATGTGGAATGATAAATGCTCTTTTTTCTGTGGTTGAATAGCAGGAATTTCAAGTGGCGCATAGTTCAATATCAAATGGCTGTTTGCTCTTGAGTCAGTATAGTAGATGGGGGAAGGGGTCATGAGAGTTCCCCGGTGTGTGTTGTGTGTGTTAAAATTGGGATACATGGCCTACTCATCAAACTATATATCATGCTCAATTTTGCTACACGCTTGAAGGTCACATTGCTCTAATTTCACATTGTGCGCATGGAAAGCCATGTTTATGGAAAGAAACCTGATTCTAGATCATTCTTATAAGAATTGACTTGCCCTTTAAGGAGAAACATACCGTGCATGCTCAACGTTTCAGAAAACTTGGCACTGTCTGCACTGACCCTCTTCAGAATTGCAGTCACTGTAATCTAGCTAAATTGTGAAATAGATGGTTAATATACAGTGAATGTGCTGTGTGAAGGCCATTAGCCTATTGTAGAGAGGCTTCTTCCTGTTACAGGAAAGAGATTACCTATTTACAAACTGTTGCAATGTGGCTGTTGTTGTACCCAGACATTACACTCCAGTGTAATTATCATATACTTATCATTTTTATTTTTCTAGAATAACAAAAATATATGGCATGTATGTATGTATGTATGTATGTATGTATGTATGTATGTGTACAGTGATATTGTTCATCTGGAGCAGCAGCATTGTTTTAACCTGACATGCCAAATAGATTGATAGTCACTAGTCCATCTGGGGAACCGTGCATTTAAACTGTTTGTAAAGTGCAGGTACTTTCAATAAATATTGGCAGTTTTCACTGTCGGCACACATAAACCACGCAACACACCTAAACCACACCAGACACCTAAATCACAACACACTGATTCTCGCTGCGAAACTAAAATGAAGCTTGTGAGATCAGGATGGTGGCGCGAGGCTATTTATCCAGTTGTAAACATTCCCATAAGAGTGGCCCCGTTTCATCATGCTTTTGACACATTTAGTTTAGTGCTATTGTGATGCTAACACGTCTTTTCATCACCTTCTGATAAAGAGATCCCTGCCGAAGTGTTGCATTGTCAAAAGGCTCATTCTATGTACAAGGCATATACTGTAGAAAGAAACCAGGAAATGTAGGCTACAGAGTCATTCAGAGGTATTCATGGTATGTGTAAGTAGTTGACTTTGAAGGTGACTAATTTAGAAACTAATAGGTAGTTTTTTTTTGTCTGAATTGCTTAATGTTAATTTAGTTGACAGAAATTAAATCAAAATTTACTGGATTATGTAGTGCAAACAGGAATTTTTTTATTGTGAACGCCATCTTTAGTTATTCTATTGAGGAATGGTAGCCATAGAGCTTCAACAAAACTTAAAAATGACTAATACACCTTGGGTGTGAATTTGATTAGTCTCTATAGTTACAGAGCTTCCTCACGTTAGTTCTCAAAATAGCTTTCTAACGATGCTGAAAACCTTTGTGAATCTGAAACATTCAAGAAAGGTTGTGAATAGAAGTTGGTTTGACTTGTTACCTTGTTGTCTCTCATTTACTTCATTTGAAATAATTGACTGTAGATTTAGTTGTAGAGACAGCCTACAGTTTTAAGGGTTATTGTAGATTGTGTTCTGAACTGAATTTTCCCAAGCCTCTCTGTGTTGCTGTAGCCTGGCCTGATTTAGCCTCCTCGAATAGTCTACATGCTCACACCCTTTACCATATTTAATTACATCTCTGTATTAAAATGACATTAATACCAGTCAGGGATACACATCAACTCTTCCCTAGGTCCTAGATTCTAAGACGGAACTTTAAATCAATAAAAACAGTATAAATTACTTTGATTACTTTGACTAGTTAAACAGATCTATTGTTCTCTGAACCAATAGCAACAACAACAATAAAAAACTGACATACGTTACAGTTCAGAATTTGTCCCGCTCGCATTACTTGTTTCATACAGTACCAGCCGCCTCGTCACCTTTTTACTTGTTCAAAAGGTACAACCAAAGATATTGGAATTATTTCAAGATAGAGCATTGTAATGCATTTCAATGGAAGCAAAACCTCGATCATAGGTACTTGAGAATTAATGTAATATTCTCTAAATTCCTATCTATATTCCAGTCTCTGATACAACTCTTTATTTCTCCAACTGGGTTTATACATTTTTCCTCTCTCTTAAACGTGTATCCTTCCTTCATTTGGAATGAGTTAAGTGTGTATTCAACATCTGTCCATTATTTACATTGTGTTCTAATATAGACATGCCCTCTCTATATTAGTTATGGAGTGTTTGCTCCTGAATATCTGTTTCCTGTTTACAAAACAGAATTAGAAGTACAGAATTAGCCGGTCTTACAGCTAACCTTTTTATTCTTTCGTACATACTTTATTTTTATAGCCCCTTATTGAGTAATGGAGTCCAAAGTTATGGTGTGTACATGTGTGTTTCGGCAAACTGAGGGGTTTTGCAGTTACCATGCATGTATCCACATGTACTACTGTAAATGAAACGGGAGGTTGCACTTACTGTAGGAAGTTGTGTAATGATTACAGATCAAAGACACTATCACTTTATTGCCACATCCATGAATCCATTAAGCAGGTAGGGTAATATCTTGCACAAGGGCATTTGGAGTATGGAATCAAATTACCTCACATTTGACTTTACAAATTTGTAAAGTAAAACCAGAACCTCCATGTTCTGTTCCAGAAGTGAAACAAAGCTACTTAACATTTCTCTCAGTATTGTATAATAACAAAAATGACCAAACATGCATGTTTAAATATGGAAGGAACCTATCTGGCCTTAACAGTGTGCCATTCTTTTTATTGTCTGGACAGCGGGGGCCAGTTTATGGATCCCAGGTGAGATGTAGTTTTATATATAGTTTTATCACTTTTAGTGAGCCGAGAATGCATGAACACAGTCTCCACAAGCATAGATGCAATGTGCCTACTGCATCACTTGCCAACCATGGGATGTTTCAGCCTATTAAAAAGATTGATATCTACATTATAAACAGATGCTGCTCTAACAAGCTAGCACAGAAGAGGGGGAGGGGCCTTATGCTCTGTCATAACTGTGTTTGCTGTTGAAATAAACGTATATAGTCAGCTATTGCATTTGTCCGCTAAACCTAGTGTGTGGCCAATCAGCGTCATACTGTTAGCTACGGGTGTGGTTTAGATGTGACAAAGACGACTTGAAAACCACTTGAAAACGACAATGGCGGGTCCTACAGAGGTTAATGTTGTAGATGATGCAATGTAGCATCAGTTTTATTAGAATTCATTAGAAGTGTCTTTTCTCAGTGGAAAATATGTTTTCACTCTCTCAAGTGTGGATAACCCTTTTAAAACAGTTTCAATGGACGGCTCCCCAGATGGATGTGTCTAACAGACACTGATATCTGGCTTGTCATGTTACCGCCCCCTAACTACTGGTCTTTTTCACCCATACTAATCTTATGTAAACATTATCACACATCCTGGGTCCAAGTCATTTCACCATGTTATGAAACGCTGCAGTCACGTCTTATTCAATATTTATGCTATTAGAAGAGCAAAGAACCGCACTGAAAGCGTTTCTAGATGGAAAATATATTTTCAGTTGATTTAACAACAGGTTCCGCTGGTTCACAGATTCGTCCAATCACCTGCCTAGTATTTCTTTGAATGCTCCTGCCCTTTTAAAACAGTTCCGGTGTGAGCAGACCATACATATGGCGAGTCAGGTTAAGTGTAACCAGTGTCTCTGTGTTGCTTCAGAAAAACTGGATCCAAAACGAAGGAGGACGGAGCGAATTCGTCGAGACAGAGTGGACTCTCCGTTGACCAACGATACAGAAAATAGGAGGCGATCCAGGTCCGACAGCCAGTCAGATCCGTCCATTCGAAGAGGGCGTGGCAGACCCAAGACAGTTGGCCTCAAGAAGCAGGAAGAAGAGAAGGGTAAAGATTGGTTTTAGGGCTCTTAAAAAGGGACACATCTCAGTTTTAGACACCCTTGTGGATGAAACCAGTATTACAAAAACACTGATTTGGTGTTAAAGGTGAAGTCAGCCATTTTAAGATAATACACTTTTTGTAATTTCAGCAAATATCTCCACATGGTCCGCTAGCCGCCCATTCTGTTTGCGCTCTGAAAAAAAAAAGTTTGTGTTCCTACGCACAAACAAAGTGGTGCGGACCGTACCACACAACAGTATCCCAGGCTTAGCAATGTCTTTCCAAAGTGGAGGGAGGGGGGCGAAGCTTCTGATGGAGAACCCTATGGCATTGGAGGGAGAGGTGCTTTTGTTTTGACTGAAGTCTTTCTCCAGAATGACTGACTCCACCTATAAATTCTCTTTGAGCGCATGCCCACCCCACACCTGAGGGGCTCACACTCCTCTACCCCCCACCTCAGCACCATTCCCTACTCCCCCCCCCCCTACAGCCACCAACGCATTATCAAGGACTGCACATTTTAAATTAGCAATGTTAGCAACAGCAGTGGCCGAGGCTTTTAAACGTAGCGTCAGCAATGCTGAAGAAAGATTGTTGATAGATATTAAGATGAAATTGACAAAAAGTGTATTATCTTACAATTTCTGACTTCACCTTTTAATGACATTTACATTTATGACATTTGGCAGATGCTTTTATCCAAAGCAACTTACATGTAGTAAGTAATGTTTACTTTTGGCCTTGGAGGGTTAATATGTTTTGAAAGTGGATGACATTTTGTTTCTCAATCTCTTCACAGAGAAACAGGAAAAAGAAGTAGACATCTATGCTAATCTCTCAGACGAGAAGGCCTTTGTGTTCTCTGTGGCCTTGGCTGAGATCAATCGTAAGATCCTGGGTCAGAGACTCGTATTGTAGATTTTACATGCATACCGTACGCCCGGGACACTACGGAGAAGACATATATTACAAGGGGAACTATAGAAGACATCTATTACAAGGGACAATATACAGTAGAAGACATCTATTACAAGAGCTACATGGAAGGATGCGAGGACCAAAGAATGTGACCCTGTCTTGAACAGAACTTCAGTGTTATTGTGACGACCGGATACGACTTGTTAAATGGGTAATACTAAATGATCGTGCTGCAGTTTCTCAAGCCCTGCATCCTTTTGTGTATAATAGCCTACGTATACTTGGAATGGACTATAACAGCGACTGCATTACTTTTCCTATAGACCTGTGTAAGTCACACACACACACACAAACACACACACATCTATTTTAAAGTGAGACCATTTGTTGCTGAATCCAGAGAGGTTTTTTTTTTTTTTCATATTTGAAATATGAAAGTGTTTTATAAACACCTTTTAAAATTGTGGTCACATTTGCACCATTTTGTTGTTGCATGAAGAGGAACTGACGGGATGTGAGATAATGTGCTACCTTATGGCCATGTTTATTTTTCTGAATAAATCCTATGAAATGTATTGTTAGAATATCTGGTAGATTTTTAAAATGTGCATATATATACAGTACATACATGTACATGTACATACATACATACATACATACATGAATACATACATGCATACACAGCCCTGGAACATATTTAGAGACCACTGTACATTCTTTCAAATGTAATAATAAATATAATGTAAATGTAAAGAATAGAACAAATGTAAAAATTCTATAAACTATAACAAAATAAAAAAAATACAAATATTACATGTAAGTAAAATCTTAAAAAGTAGTTTAAACCTGAGAAACTGCTGCAGTGGTTTTTAAATGTTTTCTGTATAAATAAATAAATATATATATATATATATTAGTAAAACACACAAGGGCAATAAACATTTGGAATGTTTTGTTGAAGGTCTGCTCTGGTCATGTTAAATCTGGTCAAATAGTGTACCTGTATGCATTGTTAATATAAGCACAGATGTCATTTAAATATTCTGTCAAACTGGTCTGGGGCAGCATGGTATTATTTTTAGTCTCAACCAGCGGACCTGTATCTTTGACCTTGTGTTGGGCAAGGTGAAGGAAAACAATGAGGGGGAAAAATAAAGTTTCATATTTATTATTATTGTTGCTCTTTCTCATTTATTTCACTTATCTGTTTAAATTGTTTCTGTTTTGAAATCCAAGATTTTAGTTTTACAAGTAGGCCTTAGCTAAATTATAATTTCACTGTATAGTAGCATAATCAATGTGAAAAGAGTTGCCAAAAAATAATATCTCTGGGAGTGTTAAAACGATCATACAACAGTTATGCAGTTTGCTGGAGCTGGGCAGTTATTTATACACCGTAGGCTATGATGTAAAAAACATTAGGCTACAGCTGAACAGATTAAAACGTGTTCACATGCCTGTTTGTTCTGATCGAATAGACCTACTTACATTAGGACGACTTGTGGGGATGGATCAATGGTTATATTTGGCATATTTATGCGTTAACTTTGTAATGGTCTAGTAAAGAGTAGGAAGGACTTAACTACAGTTAAAAACATGTTACCCTTTTTTGTCCCTTGTACCGATAGGGGTCACCATTGCCATTCATACCTTGGTCTACTCTACTCAAATGTCGCGAGACAAGGAACGAGATTGTTATCACGGAAGTGGCATACAAATTAATAATTAATAACTGCTGTCATATGACTGGACTGCTGCTTACAGAATGCGGCACACAAATGGATAAAAGCACATGAAACCGGCAAATGTCAAGTCAAAAACGGTAGTAACACCATTCTTTATCCTTATGTATGTGTTCATATGGTGTTAGAAGCGAAGCTGTATTTGTGTTTAGCTAGCTTGCGCCGTATTCACGAGTGTTGCACAGGCAGTGTTGTGATTCACTGTTACCGTACAACAGTACCGTACTTTACTAGAGAAGGACGTTTATAAAACGACTTTACATTGTTAGCTTTGGTTTAGCCAGTTTTATAAATTAGTTGTGTTTGGCTGTTGAACATTAGTTTATTGATGTTTTAACCTCCTTTTATTTCTGAAATGTTCTAGAAATGGAGGAGATAAAGGTGTCTCCTGATTACAACTGGTTCAGAAGTACGGTGCCATTGAAAAGAGTATGTAAAAGTATTCTTTATTTCCTTAGATACATAGACAGTAGTGGGTGATCAGCTTAACTCTTTGACCATTTTAATAAGAGGTTAATTGCCATTATGTTATTAGGTGTATCATTCATAACCCAACTTATTCTTATTAATGTTCTATATTGGTCTAACACACAACATGCAAATCTCACCTCCCTTCCCCTTTACACTACTCTTGGTCATGGATACACCTGCAATACACTTTCACTTCCCTTTAATGTTATTGACAACGTCATACTCAGTATATGATGGAATGCTGACCATTGTCAGATGGAAGGAGACTAAAAGCAATGTTGTGAAATGTGAATGAATAAATCACAAAGTCACGAATCAGAGACGGTTTAAAGCACCAGTGCGCACAGACCATGTACAGTATGTGACTGCAGGCTTTCATAACATGGTGAAATGGCTTGGACCCAGGATGTGTGATAATGTTTACATAAGATTAGTATGGGTGAAAATTACTAGACCAGTAGCTATGGGGCGGTAACTTGACATACCAGACTGTCAAGTCAGTCTGTTAGACACATTCATGTGGGGAGATGTCCATTGAAACTGTTTTAAAAGGGTTATCCACACTTGCAGTAGAAAAGTCTGGAGAAAATTAAAACATATTTTCCATTGAGAAAAGACACTTCTAATAAATTTGAAATTAAACTGATACAACATTGCAACATCTACTACGTCAACCTCTGTACCCGCCATTGTCGTTTTCAAGTAGTTTTCAAGTCGCCTTCGTCACACCTAAACCACATTGCTAATACAACGCTGATTGGCAGCACACTAGGTTTACCGGTCTGAAACCCACCGATTTCCAAGCTCTCCAGACTGATTCTATCGGCAAAGTTAAACTGAAGCTTGAGAGATCACACACACACGCACACGCGCACGCACGCACAGGCTTTTATACTCAAAAACCTGAAGGTTTGTGAAATACGTCAGTTTTTACAGATTTTGGATAGATTAAACGTTCTCCTCGTTATATTAATTTAAAGAAAGCAATGCATTTCTATCCCGCCCGCGACAGCCATTTAAATGACAACAAAGATTGTTTTTTCATATTGGCCATTGGAAAGGAAAATCAGACTGCCACCGATCTTGTATTTTAAGTGGAAATCGTCCAATTAATTCCGATCTGCTTTCAATCTATTGGAAGCAGGCTACTAGGCAAGTAAAATGTTGCCTAAGGTGCCTTTTAAAAGGGCACTACTTTTAAATGTGCTTGACTGAAGATACAGTATGTGTCATGTCATCAGTTAAATACACCTTCAAGTCTATTTAGATATTTCACCACACACTTTTTGTTTCTTTCTTAGTGCTTTGGAGTTATTTTAATAAATGTAGCTTTTTTTTTTTTTTTAGCTAGCTCTTGTTGCCACTCTCAAATCCTGCATACAGGCGCTTTAATGTGCATCCTTGCCCCCAGATCATCGTTGACGATGACGACAGTAAGGTGTGGTCTCTGTATGACGCGGGCCCCAGGAGCATACGATGCCCCATCATCCTGCTGCCGCCTGTCAGCGGCACAGCGGAAGTCTTTTTCCAGCAGGTCCTGGCTCTAACTGGCTGGGGCTACAGAGTCATTTCAGTGAGTCAACATGAGATCAACATTATTATTATTATTATTAAGTACTACTACTGCTGTGTGCTCTTGCCATATTCCCAAACACTCTCCGGAGGGAATGTTTATTCCACACGCCGGCTCTACATTTTAACTCCAGGAATTTACATCTGCTGTATGTGAATCGAGCTGGAATGTGAAGTGAGGCTTAAGCCCCAGACACATTGGAAGAGACTAGCAGCGACGTAATACAGAGCGACAATGGACAGGTGATATTATGGTCGGCAACGCGATGTGGGCGGGGACCAAGATGAACAAGTTTCAGTTTCAGGCAACGCTGTTGATATTGTGATATCGTTGAGTGACAGATGAAGGAAACATTTTGGGTGGGGAATTTACAAAGCGGACACCTAGGCAACCAGTGCCTGGAATGTTCACTAGCTACCAACTATAAGCCACAAAGACTGGTGAGGGTCCAGGAGGTTGTGGTATGCAAGATGGAGACAGCACGCTCAAGGGTTTTTGACAGGAAGGAGAGGAGGGATACTGGTCTGTAGTTACCAACTATAAGCCACAAAGCGATGGGCAACTAGCTAATCTCTCGTTATGTGTCTGGGGCTTTATCCTATAGTAAAATAACACTTATTTATTTTTAATATGGGTGTCATTTTTGTTTATTAAACATATATCTATTGAATGGAGGGTATTCTTTAGCATTGACCGACTGGTCACGATTATCTTGGTAAATAAAACATGAACAACGTGAATTATAAATGCAGTCATTGCGCTAAGGGGAACCTTTAGTTCATAGTTTTTATTCCTGCTAAGTATTACTCATAAACTCAACAAAGCCACCAGTACTAAAAAGAGACCGGGGGATTTCTCCTTTGAGAAAAGAGGAAAAACCGTAACAGTATTTTTCATGTTGGCTTAGGGATGGGAGACATGTTTTTAATATCTCAGTTTTGGCAGTTATATAATAACAATAATGCTTGGTACCAAGACATAATTGAGTGTTTTTAGTATTTGTAGTTCTCAAAGAAAGGCAAAGTGGAGGGGGAGGGAGTGTAAATAAATCATGTGCTTATAAACTCCAGAACTCAGCTGGTTGTCACACATTCCCATTCCCAGAAATGAGCCTGACAAACTAAATTGTGCTTAAACGTTATTTTATGTGTCGCTGGTGTGGCCTTTTCATTATAATTGTGTTTTTTTGCTTTTTCCTTAAATCTGCAGCCATGAATTAATTTGCCGATGGAATTTATTTCATTAATAATTTATTATTTTTTATTATTATGATTTGTGTCCTTTAATACTTTACATTGTACAGCCTAAATGTGACATGATGGTGGTTTAAATTCTGGAAAAGAAATTACGTTATTACATATATTAAATACACCCAAATATAAAGCAATGCAATATTCTTAATTTCTTCATCTTTCCACCGCCATGTTCACTGACACTTCTGACTAATGTTCTGTATGAGGAAGAAAGTGTGGCATTATGATACAGTATACATTTTATTTTATATTTATTTTTGTCATCTCAGCTGCAGTATCCAGTGTATTGGGACCTCTTAGAGTTTTGTGATGGTTTCCGGAAACTTCTTGACCATTTGCAGTTGGATAAGGTGTGTTGTTGATTAATTGTAACCATTCAGAACGATGTGCTTTGCTTTCAAATAAAATCTTCACAAGCCTTCTGTTTTTGGTAAAGGTGCATTTGTTTGGTGCCTCGTTGGGTGGATTCTTGGCCCAGAAGTTTGCAGAATACGCCCACAAGTCACCCAGGGTGCATTCTTTAATACTGTGTAACTCATTCAGTGACACCTCCATCTTCCACCAAACCTGGACTGCAAACAGGTATGTTTGCTGGTATCGTAAACATGGGCTTCCCGTTATAGTTCAATCAATTTAAAAGTTTCTTCTTTTCATCCCCAGTTTTTGGTTGATGCCAGCATTTATGCTGAAGAAGATTGTTCTGGGGAATTTTTCGAAAGGACCCGTAGACTCCAAAATGGCAGATGCAATTGATTTCATGGTTGACAGGGTAAGTCACAAGAAATATTATTTCTAACAAAGTGTCATCTTGAAAGCAATATAAAGTGTCCTCAATTCAAACATCCTTCCTTATGTTGCTTTAGAATGTGGCCGTGAAGCACATTCATACATATTCCTCCATGCTTTTGAAATCTTTCATATTTTATACTAGTGAGAAACAACATCTAGCTTATTCAGCTCTGCAAAATCTATTATGTACTTTGTTTTATGGGTTGTTATCAACTGAGGTTTTTGAAACGGAGTCTACATTATCAGCATTTATCAGACAAAACTTATCAGAAGTCACTGTTTAATTATACACAGCATTCAGAAGCAGCATGATGATAACATCAACAGATACTATTAGTAGTATTAACATGTAATTTTCATATGGTACATTTTATAGGAAATTGAGTTCATAGATTTACCCGATACTAACCCATTTTAAATTCTAATTAGTTTGTATGTCATAAAACATTTTTTTTCCAATTATATTCTCTTTGTGTGCTTTGTGTACAGTTGGAAAGTCTGAACCAAAGTGAGTTGGCCTCTCGATTAACTCTCAACTGTCAGAACTCTTATGTGGAACCACACAAGATAAAGGATATCGCTGTGACGATTATCGATGTAAGTTTGAAGTGCTTTTGCGTGACTAACCTACAATGAAGTAGTCAGTGCGTAGTCTAGTACTAAATAATGACTGAATGAATTTAACATGTACATTGAAAGCACTGATTAAATGAAGCACATGCTTGCTTGCATGTGACCCCCTGGTATGTATGTGTGCTTTGATCTGGAGACCCTCTATTGCATCGCTCTGCCCCCTGTTGGCCAGAATTGCATACTACTTTAGTCACTTAAATGATGTGGCAGAATTCACTCTCAAACATGTTGCATAACAAATGTCTTGGATGTAAACTTTGAATTGAATTTGAATTTTTTTTATAACTGGTCTGTGGACCAGTTCACATTCTAGAAACACATTAGCAGAACTAATGACTTTCCTTGTGAAATGTTTTGGGTTGGAAAAGGTGTTTGATCAGAGCGCACTGTCGTTGGAGGCCAAGGAAGAGATGTATAAGCTGTATCCGAACGCCAGGCGAGCTCATCTCAAAACAGGCGGAAACTTCCCTTACTTGTGCCGGAGTGCAGAGGTCAACCTCTACATTCAAGTAAGCCATGTTATAGTGGGTGTGATTGGTACATCTTAGTTTTTTTATATTTCTACCACATTGCCCTCAAGAATGCATTGCTTGTTATGCTAAATGTTCTCATGTTTTAATTATGGATCCACCAATTGTACATTTCTGGGTCGATATGAAATCCAATATTTGCATCCAATATTTATGTTACTTATTATTATTATTATTATTATTATTTATATATATATTTTTTAAGGGGAATTGCAGTCATATTATTGCCGTTTTCAAAGCATTACTGACCTCTAAAACATCACTAGGTTTGTTTTCTCCTTAGAAACATGTCAAACATTTTAAATCATTGTTTCTAACTAGCGTATAGCTCTCACTGTCCGTCTGTCTCACTGTCTGTTTCAGTTGGTATCATGTCGCTCCCGAAGTGTTCATGTTGTATTCATGTGGGAACGCTATGATTGGCTGTGAGTGCGGTCTATGTACCCTACCCCCCCCCGCCGCCCCCCGGCCAGCATAGTTACAGCGTCTCTTGTTGACACATTAGTATGGGACACACACACACACAAGGACAGCATGGTTTGTTTTACCCAGATTAAAGACATTTTACATCTGGATCCCAGCAACATGTCAGTGAAGGGTAAGTTATTATGAATATGTTTACAAGTACTGGTACTCGCATCCAAGATCGGCAGTCGTTCTGCCTGGTGCGGAGCTCTTGTTTAGTGGAGAGAATAAGCTAAACTCAAAATATGAGTGACACAATGAATATGCGGAAGTAAATGACGCCATCCAGTTCTGTTGGTTTCGGGGGTAATATCGAAGATATAGCATATAAAAAAATAAACAATTTTTTTTTAAACTTAACGTGTTAGACAATGGAAAATCCCCAAAATGTTGACTTTGACTGCAGGGTAGCTTTAAATTACACCAATTGCCCTCTTACATCATGCCAGTCATGTCCAGCCAGTGGCTGTTCTGGGTGCTAAGTTAACATTAGCTGTTATCAGAGCCATGAAAGAGAGTTACGCCAACGGAAGTTCGAAATTGTCTCATGGTTCATGGAGAGGCAAAACCTGTGGCAAAATAGTTCCCGGAAGTGCTTGGTGTGTGTGTGTGTGTGTTTACGTGTGTACGGCCAGATGGTTTGTTACACACAACCATCTGGGAAGCCGTGCATTGCAACGATGTGAAAAGGGCAGGCACTTTGCAAGTGATTGGATGAACTGTCAATCATGGGCTACCATGCAGTATCGTGCTGATTTATCAGAGCCAGTGGTTCAGACTGAAGCACAAGGATTTCAAGCCTGTCCGGACCATTAATTTATAGTTCGTTATAGTTTACTTATTCAGTGCCTAGTCCCTACAGTTCTCTTGAAGGTAATACACTTTTTGTGCAGTCTACGCGGTCTACAAGCTTAGCATTCTGTGTGTGGAAAAAATGGAGGGAGAGGGGTTTTTGATTGAGTTAAAATATCAACAAGCGTTCCGCATAAGTAATTACCTTTTTTAAAGGCATTACTAATTTCGCCTCTTATCTACGTTTCCTGTGACTCCTGTCATTAGATTCACCTACGGCAGTTCCATGGAACGAGGTACGCAGCCATCAACCCTGCCATGATCAGTGCAGAGGAGCTGGAGGTTCAGAAGTCCCACCTGAGCAGTAACGGAGACAGTGAAGAAGATGGCTAGCACTGTGGTGCTTCTGGTGCCTCTCACCTCAAGTCCTACATACAGTACTGCAGCTTTATTGAAAAGCTAAACGCAGCATCGAAGCCAGCCAGCGGCCGAACAGTAGCCATTAACCGGTTTCTGAATGATTTCAAAATGGACTTTTGCCACTCCAGATTTTTTTACTATGAAGATGAATAGTGAATCAACAACATCAATTGATTATATTTTTTACTTTACAGAAGTTAAAAAACAAAAATATATTTGATATTCACGTTGTACATGAAATGGATCTTGCTGCCTTGCTTTAATGTTACTGTACTTGTATTATACTACATCATGAATATGTTGCCTTATGTGATATGAATATCATGAGTCCGGTAGAATTAGACATTGGACGTGTGGGTTTTTTTTTCTTTCTTTTGTGTTTTACATTGCTATCTTTCTCGGAGGAAACAGGTGCACTGTTTAAAAAAAGAATTCTGAAAGTATTCCATGTAATTAAATGTAATTTCCTTGTAAGTCATTTGAGTAAAAAAAAAAGTACTGAATTTTAGATCATGCACATTTGTGTCATAATTTTACTGTTAAAAATGAGCACATCCATTGTTCTACAAAGTATATTATTAGCCTGTTTACTAAACAAGTTTTTTTTTTTTTTTTTGTTAATGTAGCTCCTATGTTTAATTACCTGTTCACATACACATAGTTCAGTTAAGGAATGCTTACTACGCTTTGGAAACCCAACCAGAAAGACACGTTTCCTCAAAGGTTTTAATAAACAAACTATGCTGACAACTAGTGCAATCAAATCCAACAGCTAAATCCACCATCTGAGTTAAACACAGTTCACTTGAACATAATTAAAGGCTACTAAACACCCCAGATTAATGAAGAAATCAGGCAAGTCTTTACTTTGAGTATAATTTGGTTTGGTATGCACCGTGAAACTGGGAAAGCATTGAAAACTAAAAATTATTCAAATACATTATTATTAAAATATTTTATTTCCAATTGTGCAACTACAGTATATAACACATTATGTAGGCTGTGTATAATACAAATTATAATTTATCTTTGGGAAAGTTAGAATGTTAAGTTATTATATTGTGAGAAAACATCCCTGTCTAAATGCTTAATTCCTGTCCACCCAAAAACATTTCCAGAATAGGCCTGTCTAGGTAAGAATGCCTGTATGAGCATGTAGGCTATATGTTGACAGTGCCAATTAGCTCCAGGCTGACTTGTGGCTATATGTAAAACAAGGCATGTTACAAAGGTGTTAATTAATTTAGTAATAGGAAGATGTAGGCCTACTACAAAACGTAGTAGGCCTAAAGTATGTACATGGACTCGCATGCCTAAATAATATTTTCTTTATTTTTATTTTTTTTACATCCATGTTAATGTGGATTTATTTCACCCTGTAACCTTGTTTTGTTGGTCAAATTGACCTAAAAAATACAATTTTATTTCAATTTTAGATCATTCAATATTTTGTAATGCGATTAACATGTACGAATGGAAATCTACTGATGTATCATGTTTGCAACACATCCCTACATGTTTACATTACACACCATACTGTTCGGGTCAATTTGACTCGGCAGGGTGAATTTAATATAAAAAGGGTAGAAAAATATATTTTTGAAATAAGCTGATGTGTATTCTTTTTAAATATGTGATTGCCAAATCATTCCCAATAACACACAGACAGGTAGAGATTTTATGCATACTGTACACACACAGCATATATACTTGTTCCTGGACCCCAACAACATCCCTTCCTGCACTTTCTCCGGGGAAATTGTGGTAAAGATAAAATATCTTTCTACCGAAGACACTCCACTCACAGACAGACAGACAGACAGACAGACAGAAAGACAGACAGACAGTGTTTCTGGACCCCAACTACCAGATGATTTGTTACAAAGAAACATCTTCGAAGCCTTTCTTGGAAACTGTAAAAGGGCAGGCACTTTAAAAAAAGAATGCTCGTCACTCACTTAGTGATTTAAAATAAAAGGGTCAATTTGACCAGGAACAGAATATATGATTTGCTTTAATTTATCAACCCAGGCCATATAGAAAATATACAGTATGTTTAAAAAAAAAAAAAAGTCTAAATATAATAAGAATAAATAAAACAAATGTCTTTAATATCTAGTTTTTACAGAAACTTGAAAAACTTTGAAAATTATATATTTTTATTAAAAAAGTGAGTTAAGTAAACCGTGCATGATGTGACGGGCGAAAAATGTTATAACGCTAAATATTGATTATGTTGATATTAAAGGCGCTAATGATGATGTTCATGGAGAAACACATCTTTTTTACTACTTTTGAATGTTTAAATATGCACCGGGTCAATGTGACCCGGGAACACTTTTGATGTTCCATAAACTAGAACACAACAACAGGGTTAAATGTAGGCCTAGCTGTTTTCCAACACAAAATAGCTGTTATACAAATGTTTCAAACAACCTACAGGCTGCTGCTAGAGCGCACACATGTAATTAAGAGGCCTTCCATCCTTCCAAGTAGTAAATTTCTTCACATTGCACAACATGCTTTGGTTGAGCTGGTGTCTGTGTTTGCCTTTTGCCTGATTTGATCTGTTCAGGAACATCAAACAATGTGAAGTTCAAGCTACAGATAGATACAGTTAGACATGTCTTCAGGTATATCCAATACCTGCAGATGATTACAATGATCACAGATCAAAAGATTGAGCTGTTCTGTGGACTCACCAGCCAGATCTGCGTGGGAGATTTCCACCAGACCCTCATAAATGCCTTTGATGGGGTTCTCACGAGCTATCACCACTCCATGAAACCAGATTAATATCATTCGATGGCCGTGCTCTTTGTAGCTTTTGGTGCCTATAATAGAAATATAAAGTTAGCCTATATGACATTCCCAGTAGCTTACACTCACAGTTTTATATCGATCCAAGAAACACAACATATAAAATGACTGGCAGATAAGTGCACAAACAATTTGTATATTTATACAAATATAATGATCTCGTATCTCGATCAGTGAAGTTAAACATGTAAAATAAAATGACCTTATCAACCAATCACAACATTCATATATTGAGCTAGTTGAATAGTTTACTGAACCTTGTAAAGCTATGGTTTTTAACCCCAAGATCAAAGGTACATGTAAATGTTATGAATGGGAATAAGTGAATGGAGGATCTGTCATGTCTACGGATTTTGGTGAAGCAGGTGTTGTCAACTTGTCAAGTGTAACACAGTTAGCAGCAGTTTGGCCTACCTAAATAAATGTCCGCAGTGTTACTCCTTCAATAACATCAAATGTTGAGATTTTCACTACAGGTTTTACAGCTCTGGAATAAATACATGTCTGTTCCATGTTTCTGTTTAATTAAACCCCTGGAATCTACCCTGTTGTGCATTTGGGTCCTTCCCGCTCCGTAACCCTGACAAGTACCCCCCTACTTGACAAGCCAGGTATTTTGATTTACCAACTACGTAACTCAATGACCCAAGTCGAACGTTAAAACTTACAATGAGGAATTCATTGGAAAACTAAACAACAGGTCTTTGGGCGTTTACAGGTCTTGTAAATCTGTCAAATTAGTAGGCCACGGTAGCCTACTGCTTAAATTAAATGTTTAATTTTAAATTAGTAATTAAGCAGTGGACTAGCATTGCACCAGACATTACAGATACATACTGTATTTGTGAATGACAATGCTAGCAGCCAATGAAAATCAACAGTATCACTTCCTGAAATCTGAGAGTCCTGTGTCGATCTTACAGGGGTATATGTATCAGAGGTTGAGGAGTTGCTCATGTGACGTAGTGCTGATAGACGGAAGAGGCTGAGACTAGGGTATACTGTATCAGACGTTCAGCGCAGAGTTGCTCATGTGACGTAGTGCTGATAGAGGGAAGAGGCTGAGACTAGGGTCTATCAGACATTCAGCACAGAGTTGCTCATGTGACGTAGTGCTGATAGAGGGAAGAGGCTGAGACTAGGGTCTATCAGACATTCAGCACAGAGTTGCTCATGTGACGTAGTGCTGATAGAGGGAAGAGGCTGAGACTAGGGTATATGTATCAGACGTTCAGCACAGAGTTGCTCATGTGACGTAGTGCTGATGGGGGGAAGAGGCTGAGAGCTGGCAGACACACTCGCCTGTCCACTGGTGCTCTATGGCGCACACGTGTGCATCGGTGAAGCCCCAGTGACGTGCGAGCTGCTTCCATTCCCCGCGACGCAAGCGCTTGGTGGCCAGACTCCACAGCACAGAGCGCAGGTGTTGTGTTTCCTGCCGATGGTCCTGCTGGAAGCTCAGCTGCCTGCCCACACAGCCCTGGCCACTGGTTACGTGGTCCTATGAACCAGAGCAAATGCCATCAGTCTTTGCCTGCTTCTACAGATATGGTAAATGAACTGCATTTATGCTATATTGCCTAAATAAAGCTGTATAAAGCTTTTTGATTGCCTCACATTCACCCATTCACACACACATTCGCGTGTCAGCCATGCAAGGCACCTTCCAACAACCGGGGGCAATTAAGGTGTCTTGCTCAAGGACACTTCGACACATGGTCAAGAGTTAACGGGGTTCAAACCATCAACTTCTGAATCACTTGTCGCCTTACTCTATGTAATGCAAAATCAGCTTTCATCCCCTGAAGTGTTTCTTGGGTTATACTGCCATCTAGTGGCAAAGAGGCAGCAGTGCTAATAAGGAAGACATGTCAGTTACAATATAGTTATTAATGTGCTGTTAGAAGTTCATAACAGTCTGTCAAAACGATGGCTTAGTTTTTAATAGCCACAGACGGATAGCCTCGTGATACCACACGGATCTTGATTTAATTTCGCAGCAAGAATCAGTCTGGAACCCCTCAACTTAAAATGTCATAAAGCGGCGCTAATACATTTGAATCAAACTTCCTTACATAATATTGGACTACCTACTTTTATCTCAGCCAATCAGTATGTTTAAGAGTGCCGGTGGAAACAGGGACGTATGACGACGTACGCTGTTGTCTTGGGATCCAGCCGCTGATTGGCTGGTTGCTTTCTTAACAGGCGACAAACGTTGAGTTGTTCCAGATTGATCGTTGCGAGATGAAGCTGGCAAGATCAGGGAGATCTCGCCAGGCTAATAGAGGGCATGGCAGAGAAGAAATGGGTCCCCAAAACATCAACACTGCATATTGTGTGTGTGTGTGTGTGTGTGTGTGTGTGTGTGTGTGTGTGTGCGCACGCAGGGCGTGTCCAAGTCATGTGCTTGGATTCCCACCTAAAGTAACATAAGTTGTTTTCCCATATCTGTGGTGGTTTTATGATGACTAAAGGCAAAAACAAATTATGTTAACCAGCAAACGTGAGTTTTAATAAACTAGATCAATCTTTCAATGCCATAGGGTGCTCCCTCAGAAGCTCCTCCCCCTTCAATGCCATAGGGTGCTTCCTCAGAAGCTCCGCCCCCCATACATTGGACACTCATTATCAAGGCTAGAATAGTGTTGTTGTGTGCGGTCTGCACCACTTTGTGTTCCCAGAGCCAGCACAAAACAAGCAGCTAGCGTGAGGAGATTATCACAGAATTTAGCAAAAAGTGTATTATCTTACAATCGGTGATTCCACCTTTAAGGCCCTGATATACTTGCTTTTGTGCAACGCGTACACATAGACAAGCGGCTGCGTCACGATAGGAATTGTTCATATACTTACCTGCGTACCATGCGTGTGCTTGGAGGATTTAAAATATATCCAGTAGGGGGCAGATGAGGGCCGAATCATCCCTGGCTGAAACCGGAATATTTTCCTTGGCAACCTTTAAATTTCCACAACAATAACCAACACTTCAAAATGTGGAGCGGCATGGAGACATCATATAGATGTTAGGTAATTACAAACTAGCTCTATGAACTTCTCTTTGAAAATTTCCGTCATTGTTGTTCTGCTGCTGTTGATCTGTCTGTCTGATTCTCATATACTGCCCCCTATGTTCATGTGCTGTATTGCATCTTGCATACGCGTAGCGTAAATTTCTGAGGATGCACACAAACTACGCTTCAAAGGAACGCAGGATATGCACCCGATATGCCTGGTAGCCATCTTGCGTAGACGTATGCGTAATTAAAGCAAGTATACAGTCACACTGCTCAACATAGGCCACAATCTTTTAAAAACACGACACCGGCAAATGTACCTTGTCCCATCTGTAAAAACGGTCGGCTTTGATGATCATGTCCACCAGGACATCATGGCCGGCTCTCGTTGCCACCCCCAGACTCGTCTTCCCCTGCTGTGTTTAAACATTCGCCTTGTTAGACCCACGACAGACACTTAACCACATAATCACATCTTCTTTGCTGAACCCAATGATGTTAATTAAAGTCTAAGCGCAACTCTCTCTTTCCATGGCTCTGGCCCAACTTAGTTACAGTAACAAAGTTGAACAGGTGAATGGGGCGGGGCTTAGGATTGGTCAATTTAGGACAATGCTAGACAGTAGGCATGGAGCTGAGAGAGGGGAGGGGCATTAGAGCCCCCTCCCCCCCTCCCAAGATTTAGTAAGCCATGCTGGTGAAAGAGTTGATTTTTGAACTCATCAAAACCATCAATGACTCCCTGCTCCCTCAGAAGATCAGCCCTCCCCAAATTGAATATGCTAAGGCAAAATAAATAAATAAATCACATTTAGGGCTGCTGCTTTTGTTTAATGTATGAATACCGAAATATAAAAGGGCTGTGCTCTCCATATCTAATGATGATGATCGTGATCTAAACTTGAAAAAGTCAAATGTATACCGTATTAACTCAATTAGACAATATAGTTCAATAGGTTTGAGCCCAGAAGTTGGTTAACATGCAAACTTAAATGACCTTACAGGTTAACCAATATATACTTCTCTGAAATACTCATTGTATGTAGCTTTGCGTAAAAGCTTCTGCTATGTAAATGTACTTGTAGCATTACAGGTGATGGAGGGGACATTTGAAATACTAATTATTGTTTTTGGGTTAAAGGTATACTACAGTAAGCTATTGTAAGCTAATACACTTAGCAAATTCACCAATATCTTCTTGCAGCCTGCTAGTTTACCGCTCTGTGTGTGCTCTGAAAAAATTATCCAGAACTTCTACACAGCCCTCCGTAAATAGAAACACAAACAAAGTGGTGCACACTGCACCACACAAGCTCTATCCCAGCCTTGGCAATGCGTTTCCAGTGTGGGGGGCGGGGCTTCTGAGGGAGCAGCCTGTGGCATTGAGGGGGCGGAGCTTCTGTGGGAGCAGCCTATGGCATTGAGGGGAGAGGTGGTTTTGTTTTGATTTGAGTTATCAAATATCATCAAGCTTTCTCCAGAATTACTGACTGATTATACCTTTAAGTATTCCTTGTCATTCATCCGTGTTGACAGCTAGCTACCTTGTCCGCCAGTTCGAGGTTAACTCCAGCGATAAGGAGCATCTCTGCCAAGTCTTGGCGACCATTGTCGGCTGCGATGTGCAAAGCTGTCTGCTGTCTCTGTGTGCACAATTATATGATATTCAGACCGACTGTGTACAATAGGACCTGTTTCAGTGGTAATGTTTAATCAAAGGTTATTAGCCAAGTATATTATTGGCTGTGAGCCTTGTTGTGTTTGTTTGTTTTAAAGTGGGGCTTTAATTCTGCAAGATGACCAAAGACCTTATTTATTTCATGTTTTGCATTAAACTTTTGTATATTCCATAGCACGACATGAATTGCAAACAGGCACACTGATGTGTGAAGACGTGATGTAAAACCACAAGGCTGTGCGTCCTCTTGGGTTAGAGAAGATAGACTGATAGATAGATAGATAGATAGATAGATAGATAGACAGACAGACAGACAGATAGATAGATAGATAGACAGACAGACAGAGATAGATAGATAGGACTGAACGTTTGCTACGTTCAGTGAACATTTTTTAGCAGCCTGCTGAATGCACCTATACGCACCAAATGAAAAGCCTAATTTGATCACACATAGAGCTTGCTACAGAGCTTGTACTACAGAGTGTGTGATTCAGCTACTCACATTGTCTGGTATGTCCAGGTCACAGCCAGCTTCTATAAGTAGTCGGACCACCTCTGTGTGGTTCTTGAGCACAGCTATATGGAGAGCTGTGGTGTGCTGCTGTTGACATCAGACAAGCAAATGGCTCATCACATCAATTGTATAGAAGCCATATTTTTTAATAGTATACT